>JBAKBP010008524.1:0-90682 GCA_037953745.1 Lithodes maja
AGATAGGTTCATCTTCTTCTTTTGTTGTTTGCTGTCATCGTCGCTGTAGAGGTGGTTGTTATGGTTGAAACAATTATTCATAAACACTGGTGGCTGATGGAGTATTTGCATAAAATATTCCTTATCATAATTCAGATCCGGTTCTAGTTGTGGACGCTCGCCTGTGTAGGGGAGCTGGCCGTGTTAGATGCCTGGTCGTACAGGTTTGTCACTAGGGAGCGGCGTGTATCCTGTGAGTACAGGTAGTGGGCTTTATTGTGGTATGGGGCACTGTGGTATTTCTTTCTCTGCTAGGGCCTTTTTCTTGACTCTTCTCTTTTCCCTGATCGTTGCTATTCTGGATTTTGGCAATGGTAGTACTTCATGATATGGGGGCAGATATGGTGGTGGTTCTGATCTTGCTCCTTCCAACCCCGTCATTTCAAATAGTATGGATTGTATGGATAGATATCACACTTTATGTCATCAATGTTTTCAGCAAACTATTGCATTTGGCTCTTTATTGAATATTAAGTGACATTAATATTAGGAAGGTCTTCTGCAAGCCAGAGGAGTAAGCATTATTTTGATGAACCAATTGACTTCTAATGATTCTTCCGAAATTGAGTATACTAGACTAATGGTGTCTATACTAATATAAAGGAAAAGTATCACCACACAGAACATTATTAAGTCAAAGAAAGCTTCATAAATGCAGGAACATGATCAATGGCTGTGGCTTTACACCTAGACGGACACACTTGCTGCAGTACTTGATGTGAACAGATCTTTTAAGAGTAGGAAGCTAAGCTAGATCGTTTAATAGTTGCCAATATATCAATAATGGCGTGTATTTGGAACATTATTAACTGTTTACGCCAATACATTGACTAAAATCGATTTGATTGCATACGACACTTGAACCCCTCTATTGGCGGAGATAAATGTTAAGTTGTTGCATATGTTTTATCGTGGAAAATACACATACTCATTCCTTAAAATTCCTGAACCTCTATAATTATATGTTGTATGCAAATATAGCTGAATTTCAACAGCATATAAGGAAGAACCCTTTATTGATAACAGTTTGCATACAGCTTCATCAGGCCAATGACCTGCACTTGGCCTGATAAAGCTACTGTATAAGCGAAACAGTGTCAATGAAATGCTTTTGTGGAGTCTATATATATATTTTTTTTTTTTGTTATATTTAACATTTATAAAATATTGCTATCGGAATTTAATTATACCTGAATTTCGTTCTATAAACTGCATTATATGTGTTTATATTATTAATTCATACACAATTGCATTCATGAATAAGCTACGTACATGTGTTTGCATAATGAAACATATATGGTCAAGGAACTTTAATTTGTGACTGTACTAGATGAAAGGAAGATCTAGCCATCAAATTTTTAAATTGCTAGATCTTTTAAGGGAGCCCACCTCGCTTTTTATTTCTCTTTTTCTCCCTCTCTCTTTGACTTGTATCCATTCGGCCCCATTAAGCCTACTGGTTTAAGACGTTTACCCCCAACGTGGTGTCAATATTTTCCTGGCGAGCGATAGCGAGCCAGCATATTATATATATAATTTTTGTTTTGACAGCAAGTTAAATTTGTAAATTTTTCGATAGAAAAATGTCTCCGGCGAAGCCGGATTTCTCCATACAATGCTGGCTTGCTATCGCTCGCCAGGAAGAAATCGACTCCTGGATGGGGATAAACGTCTTAAAACAGTTGGCTGAATGGGGCCGAATGGATACAAGCCAGGGAAAAAGAGAAAAGGCGAGAAAGATAAAAAAAAAACGGTGACCCTAAAGTGTTTGACAACAACAGGTGTTCCCAAATCTAATACCTTTTAAAAATTACCTAATTCGTATTGGTGTGATTGTGCGTGGAGTTTGAAGTGCCTATGGAATGTAGTATTGTTTATTATGGTGGAAGTCTCCATGCCAAATTTCATTAATGCCTATCGCTTGACTCACACCGTTACCAAGGGCTCAACCTGGAATGACAAATGTTTCAAAGAACTATGCTTTAACTTGGTCGTACTGTCTATTATTGCAGTTGCTTAAGGGGGGTCACCGTTTTTTTTTTTTTATCTTTCTCTCCTTTTCTCACTTTTCCTGGATTGTATCCATTCGACCCCATTTCAGCCAACTGTTTTAAGACGTTTATCCCCATCCAGGTGTCGATTTCTTCCTGGCGAGGCGATAGCGAGCCAACATTGTATGGAGAAATCCGGCTTCGCCGGAGAAACTTTTCTATCGATAAATTTACAAATTTAGCATGCTGTCAAAACAAAAATATATATATGCTGGCTTGCACCGCTCGCCAGGAAAATATTGACACCTGGATGGGGGTAAACTTCTTAAAACAGTAGGCTGAATGGGGCCGAATGGATACAAGCCAAAGAAAGAAGGAGAGAAAGAGAAAACAGCGAGGTGGGCTCCCTTAAATAAAATACGTATATTCAATTTTTGCGAGCGTAGGTCAATTACTTTGCAAATAATTTAGTTTTTTGTTGTTGTTGATTTTACAAAGAAAATTTCGGCTATTGTCATTATTATCATTAATAGTATTAAAGAAAATGCGTTAATTATTGCTAAAATCTTCTTCCAGTCCCATTGTCTCATTTGTAATTTTTAGATATATTTAAAATTGCCAAACTACCAAACTTCTAAGCTTCTTCAATGAATCTCTACATTAAACTGTTATGTTTCTGTTATCATAATGCAATCCTGAATTATATGATACTTGCATGTACAGTTGCCTACACAAGTTGGATCCCATTCCGTGACTTTGTGTATAAAAGATAAAATAGTATGATTGAAACACGACTGTACCTTGTTATGCAACAGTCAGTACATATGGTAAATTAACGGATACATATACAAATATTTATTTTATAGTCCAATCATACTATTATCACTTTCATATATCAAATCATACTTATGAATGTAGCAACTTATGACAGATGCTACGAAATAATTAATTATCAGTGCTTTCGCATACCGTTAATTAACTATTAATACAATATTCAGTGTTCGCAGAGCTTTCCCAGTGTATACCTCCTCTCTTGCGATGACTACGTGGCACCTGCTATTTTAAAACATTCCCATCCTATTCTTTCCAACTCTCTAACCAAAGAGTGAACACATTTTCCGTTTTTCTTCTATTCAACAAGTATTCTCGATTATCTTCCTTAGACTGTCTTTCCCACACCCTATAACTTAACTGCTTCAACCTCCGTGTATGAATACATTTTGACTCTAGCGTACCTTGAATTTGTCTCCTTCACTCTCACCTTTTTGGGGGAGCACTTGTTGCAGGCCTTACATTTCCTTTATACACATACAAAAAAACTGTCGTTTCTAAGAGGAACACAACAAAATATATTGTCAAAATAATCAAATCGCAGTGATTTTATAAATTTTACATCTTACAGACAAAATGTTTAACTTGAGAGTATTCCGTTGTACAATGTTTTTATTTATCAACATTAATTGACTCTAAAATGTATTTATCAACATTAATTGACTCTAAAATGCGTGTGTGACCGAGGCTTAAAACACTAATGTCAGCACATTCAAATATTTATAGTACTAGCACTCAACACCATTGAAATTTAATCAGCCACGCCTGTTTTCTCTGCCTGTGTTTGTGTTTGGCTATACACTTTGTGAACCTTTTGAACTTTTAGACAGCAGTAGAACTCGTTTGTATGCAATGACCTTCCATGACGAGTTTGTGTAGACTCGCGAGGGAGAGAGAGGTTTTGTTTACTTTTGACCCAGGCGTCGACGGAGAAGGATCATTACACTATACTCTGTCACAAGAACAATATTCCTGGCGAATTGTTTTGCGGAGTCTTTTCAGTTCTATGATTTATCGGGTATTTTTGATAGATCTGTGAATATATTTTCGCATTTATTGTATATATTTATTGATTTATTTATTATTTGTATTATTATTAATTTTATTATTATTTTGGTCTTGGTAGAATTGCAAAGAAGAGATGTGTTGCTTACTTTTTAGCCAGACGTCGAACAAGTAAGACTATACTACTAAAGTTTAGTCACACTACATACAATACCGGCGGATATTATCAAAGGCTTGAATAAAACTACGAATTATCTGCTAATTCCAATTCTCAGTTTATTTGGAATTATTTCTTGGGGTGGGGGGAAGGGGATTTGCAAGAGCCCAAAAAGATTTCTTTAGTTTTTAACCCCTTCAGGATACGATGAAGCATTTCTCCTTTATACTCTGGCTTCATACAGTTTAGGAAAGATTTCTATGAAACAAAGGGGTAAAATTCGTTATCAACCATCTGACTTAAGGGAGCCCACCTCGTTTTGTTCTCCCTCTTTCCCTCTCTCTCTCGGGGTTGTATTAATTCGGCCCCATTCAGCTTACTGTTTTAAGACGTTTACCCCCATTCAGGTGTCAATATTTTCCTGGCGAGCGGTAGCGACCCACCATATATATATATATATATTTTTTTTTTTTTTTGGCAGCAAGCTAAATTTGTAAATTTTTCAATAGAAAAATTTCTCCGGCGAAGCCGGATTTCTCCATACAATGCTGGCTCGCTATCGCTCGCCAGGAAGAAATCGACACCTGGATGGGGATACACGTCTTAAAACATTTGGCTGAATGGGGCCGAATGGATACAAGCCAGAGAAAGAGAGAAAAGGAGAGAAAGATACAAAAAAAGCAGATGACCTCCCATAATACCTTCCTAAACTGAATAACATCATCGTGGCCTTGAATACTGAAAGGGTTAACCAATCGGCGAGGAAGAGAGACGAGTTCACCAAAAGCTGTATCCGACGAGCGAAATACCGTGGATTATATTTGGAGTCTTAGGCCAGTGTCACACGAGCGCTTTTTTCGTCAATTTTCAGTGAGCAAGTTTGTCCTCGTATTATTTCGGAACATTTTCGCACTGGTATCGGTAACTAGACTGAAGGTAGATTATGCTAGGCAGCCGAATTCTGATAAAGTGTAATTTTTGAAGCTTCGAGACCATAATTGCCCGTAAAAAATGGCTCGAAAAAAGGCTAGTGTGACTCCGGTTTTAGGCCAGTCACACGAACGTTTTTTCCGGCAAATTTTACGGGCAATTGTAGTCTGGCATCTTCAATAATTAAGTTTTATCAGAAATCAGCCACCTAACATAATCTACCTTAATGGTTAACTTTTTGGGCGATTTTTGAATGTATTCATTATTTTTCTAGTTTCCTCCCTAGACCTCCATCAAATTAAAAAAAAAAACATCCATTAGATCCCCCGTCTAGATTAATTTGTACATTTTTCGGTAGAAAAATTTCCCGGCCGAAGGCCGGTTCTTCCAACATTATCGTTCGCCAGGGAAAAAATCGACACCTAAATAACACGAAAGGTCTAAATATTGACGAAGAAATTGGGCGAAAGGTCTTAAAATTGAATAACTAATGGGGCAAACATCTTAACATCTGAAAACTAACGGGGCTAAGCATGAGGAAGAAGGGTGACCAGAAAAACGGCCCATGTCCCCTTAAGTCTAGTTTCCGATTCCAATGTGAAAGAGCCTCAACATGTTACGAGAACAAACTCGCTCATCGAAAATTGCTGGAAAAAGCGCTCGTGTGGCACCGGCTTTAGTTTATGATGATTGACCTGGTATTTTGGATCTGACTGTGCTTCTTTTTCACAGTTTGTATTGTATTGGTGTACGTAGACTCGCGAGGGAGAGAGAGTCTTTGTAGAGTATATAGTCAGACATCGAGATATAAGGATTACAATGGCGAAAATAGGCCATGTCAGAAATTATACCGATAGAACTGTATCAACAAATTGTATATCACTGTATTTCTAGTAATTTTGAGGACTGTGTGTGGGTGCATATTTCCATGTCGACTTAAGGGGGATGACCCGCTTTTTGTTATTTCTGTCCTTTTCTCTCTTTCTCTGGCTTGTATCCATTTGGCCCCATTCAGCCAACTATTTTAAGACGTTTATCCCCATCTAGGTGTCTATTTCTTCCTGGCGAGCGATAGCAAGCCAGCATTATATGAAGAAATCCGGCTTCGCCGGAGAAATTTTTCTATCGAAAAATGTACAAATTTAGCCTGCTGTCAAACAAAAATAAAAAATATGCTGGCTCGCTACCGCTCACCAGTAAAAAATTGACACCTGGATAGGGATAAACGTCTTAAAACAGTAGGCTGAATGGGGCCAAATGGATACAAGCCAGAGAAAGATAGAAACGGACAGAACCAAAACAAGTCACCCCCCCTTAAACTAGTAAGACAAAGTTTCTTCCATAGATTATTATGTTATACTATGGATACACAATACCGGCGGAGTACTATCGATATCTTCTATAATACTATGATTTATCTAGTAATGTGATTTAAATCCTTCTTGCTTTACTTTGAATAGTGATCATGTTAAGGCAGTTGATTTGGTCGTACAGTATGGGAATTAAGGGGAGACGGTCGTTTTTCTGGTTCCCTTTCTCCCTCGTGTTTAGTCTCGTTAGTTTTGAGATTTTTAGACGTTCGGCCCATTTGTTTGGCGATCTTAAGACCTTTCGTCCCAATTCGTTATACATTTTAAGACCTACAGTATTGTGCCATTTAGGTGTCGATTTTTTCCTGGCGAGCGATAGCAAGCCTGTAATTGTAAGAGGAACCGGCCTTCGGCCAGGACATTTTTCTACCGAAAAATGTACAAATTTATCTTGAGGGGGGCTCTAGGGGATGTTTTTCTAAGTTTGAGGGATGTCTAGCGAGGAAACTAAGAATTTATGAATGAATGAATGTATAGGCCAAAAAAACAGTCAGTGTCCCCTTAAATATGTGTGGACTACCAAGTAGGGTACGTCATTACTTCACACATGGTACTATCTTCACACAATAGGCTAATGATCTATATCCCATCGATTACTTTTGTCCTTGATTATTGACTATTATTGACTATTATTGACTATACAAATTATTATCAAGCTATTGTATATCTAATTTCCAAATGTATAACCATGTCCTAAAAATATACCACGTTATACGATTGTCCTATAATATATTACCCCTTCTGTACCGGCGACGTCTTTTTGACATTTTGCTAGCTATATTAGATGATTTCGTGCAGCTTAACAACGATTTGTGGCAGTAAAAACGGTTAAGTGAGATCATTCGAAGCCTGTCAATTGCTGGAGGCCCTTTTAAAGCTGAAGAAAATCGTCTAGTAGTAGCCAGAATAAAGTTAATATGACGGCACTGGAATAGAAAGGGTTAAAGGAGAGGTGTGGTATCCATCAACGCTCAAAACAGAACATATGAAGTTAACCAGTGGGTAGGAAATACATACATCTATAATTATAATGTATTCCTTCCTCTATATGAAGTTAACCAGTGGGTAGGAAATACATACATCTATAATTATAATGTATTCCTTCCTCTATATGAAGTTAACCAGTGGGTAGGAAATACATACAACTATAATTATAATGTATTCCTTCCTCTATATGAAGTTAACCAGTGGGTAGGAAATACATACAACTATAATTATAATGTATTCCTTCCTCTATATGAAGTTAACCAGTGGGTAGGAAATACATACAACTATAATTATAATGTATTCCTTCCTCTATATGAAGTTAACCAGTGGGTAGGAAATACATACAACTATAATTATAATGTATTCCTTCCTCTATATGAAGTTAACCAGTGGGTAGGAAATACATACAACTATAATTATAATGTATTCCTTCCTCTATATGAAGTTAACCAGTGGGTAGGAAATACATGCAACTATAATTATAATGTATTCCTTCCTCTATATGAAGTTAACCAGTGGGTAGGAAATACAGACAACTATAATTATAATGTATTCCTTCCTCTATATGAAGACGTATTTTTGTACGGTACTTTAATCTGGTTAACATTAGCCAATGTTTCTCGGTTTTGAAGTGCTCTAAAAATCAAAGAGGTGAAGTCTATCTCAAATAACCCTCTGACTTCCAAAATTCCTTCCTAAAAGTATTAAAATCGTCCATTAAAGACCAACATATATTGAGAGCAGGCGTCTGAATGAGGTAAGCAGGCGTCTGAATGAGGTAAGCAGGCGTCTGAATGAGGTAAGCAGGCGTCTGCATGAGGTAACTTAATGGCGCCTTGTTTGGAAAATTGGCATTGGTATACGGAATATATTAAGGGAGCCCACCTCGCACTTTTTCTCTTTCTCTCCCTCTCTCTTTGGCTTGTATCCATTCGGCCCCATTCAGCCTACTGTTTTAAGACGTTTACCCCCATCCAGGTGTCAATACCAGCATATATATAATTTTGTTTTGACAGCAAGCTAAATTTTACATTTTTCGATAGAAAAATGTCTTCGGCGAAGCCAGATATCTCCATACAATGCTGGCTCGCTCTCGCTCGCTAGGAAGAGATCGACACCTGGATGGGGATAAACGTCTTAAAACAGTTGGCTGAATGGTGCCGAATGGATACAAGCCAGGGAAAGAGAAAAGGGGAGAAAGATAAAACCAAAAAAACGGTGACCCCCCTTAACCCTCTCCGACATATGACGCAATGTTGAGCCTATTAGGGATACTTTAAAGCCTTTATTACCATCAGGGTTATTTACAAACCTTTAGTTTAGTTACTTCAACCTCTGCAGTTGTCTTTGAGTTAGCTGTGGGCAGAAAACTAATTTTGGAGAGGTAATTATAAGAGAGAGAACTCTATTTCTTATTGCTAATCTGCCAACCTCTGCATCATATGAGTCTGAAGGGGTTAATATCGATGCCCATTTGATCCTTTACTATTATTCACAAAGAGTAGACAATTACTTTCGGATTCAGCCAACGTTTTCCATAAACAGCAGTTACGTATATTTTGCAAAAACAACTAAAGGTAAGTTTGTGTCCTACAATTTCTTAATATTATGCCCGTCAATTCGAAGACATTAATTATTATTGATCTCGGTTTGACCCAGATAATAAATTAAAGTTATTAAGACATTATTTAACAAAGGCGGCTTAACGGAAAATACACTAATCTATTCGCAAAATGTATGTGGTATTATCAATAGAAACAAACAAAAATCTCGACTATACAGAATTATCTTTACTTTCACAGATATTGCCGTCTATAAAGAGAACCCACATAAGTTCAACAGGAGAATGAATTATGTTTCCTATGTGCATGAAGGAGAAAATTAGCCAAACTACCTGCAACAAGTCCCCTCCCCAGATTGAAACAGTGATCGAAAGCCAATATCAAGATGCGTTAGAGATAATTTAAATGTGTTGGAAAGAAGTTAAGTGTCCTTGTTAAGTGTTGTGAAATGAATTGGTGTAGTGATACAATAAGTGTAGTGATAAAGCAGAAGAAGGAGGTGTTTGTGAGAGTTAGCTGGATTACTCTCTGTGTAGGTGAGGCCCATATAGCAATAGTGGAGGAAGCAAGGCAAATGAAGCAGGAGTTCCAGCAACCCTTTTTCATTTGCCAATGTGGCCTCCCCTTGGTACTGCCCTGCTCGATTGGTACCTACAATCTCCCCCAGGCATGTTACTCTCATCATGTTGCACGAAGGAGCATACCAAGATTAAATCAGATTACAGTTTGTCATTGTGACACTTAATAATTCATGGCATATAGAATTACGTGTATATAAAGTTGGAATGTGTATGTAATGCTATGGCAAGAGAAGCTCTGCAACTCTTCATCGTCTCAGTGAATATACATGTTAATATTTATGCGTGTATTACATTACACATTGGCTTAAACAAACTTGGTACGCATTTTAAGAGTGTTTATGTGAACATACATAGTTTTAAGAATACCTTAATGAATTAACAATGATTTAGGAAACATTCATAATTTTACTCGTTATTATTTACAAAAAACACAAAACAGGCTTTCCCAACAGAGTGCTTGAGTGTGTTTTCTTGTTTCGAACACCAGTGATCTCATCTGGTAAAAGCGGAAACTCGGCACCGATGCACCTTTTATATATAATGAATATATACATAAAATAATAAATCAAATAAATTGCCAAACAGGTATAAATCAATGCACACTAGAAGTTGAGGAGATATGAGACTACTCCAGCAAATAACAGTTTGGCGCCAGATATTGATCTATCAACACTTTTCCCGGGATAAAGAATGAGGTAAATCAATGAATAGTGTCCCAGTTTTAATCAACATTTGCTTCGACGACCGTGCGATGGTTGAGCTATTCAAGGGGGTGGGGAATATTTAATTATATTTTTTTATTCATTTATTATTGTTTTAGTTTCCTCCCTAGACCTCCATCAAGCTCGATAAATTTACCTATAGATCCCCCTTCGAAAAAAGTGTGTAAGTTTCTTGGTAGAAAAAGATCCCGGCCGAAGGCCGGTTCCTCCACTATAACAAGCTCGCTATTGCTCGCCAGAAAAACAAATAAGACACCTAAATGACACGATAGTTATTGATATTGATATCAAAATGGAACGAAAGGTCTTAAAATCGAAAATTAATGGAGTGAACATCTTAAAATTTCAAAAGTAATGGGGATAAACATGAGGGAGAAGGGAGTCCATAAAAAAACAGCTACCTCCCCTTTAATATTGCATAAGTAAACCTCGAATAAGTAAATATCGAGCAACTACATATTGACCAAGTAAATAGTGAGCAAGTCAATTTTAACCATGTACAGTATATATCGAACAAGTAAATATTGAGCAAGCATATAAATATCGAGAAGGCAAATATCGAGCAAGCAAATATCAAACAAGTAAATATCGAGCGAGCAAATATCGAGCAAGCAAATATCGAACAAGTAAATATCGAGCAAGCAAATATCGAACAAGTAAATATCGAGCAAGCAAATATCGAACAAGTAAATATCGAACAAGTAAATATCGAGCAAGCAAATATCGAACAAGCAAATATCGAACAAGCAAATATCGAACAAGTAAATATCGAACAAGCAAATATCGAACAAGCAAATATCGAACAAGTAAATATCGAACAAGTAAATATCGAACAAGTAAATATCGAGCAAGCAAATATCGAGTAAGTATAAATATCGAACAAGCAAATATCGAACAAGTAAATATCGAACAAGTATAAATATCGAACAAGTAAATATCGAGTAAGCAAATATCGAACAAGCAAATATCGAACAAGTAAATATCGAGCAAGCAAATATCGAACAAGCAAATATCGAACAAGCAAATATCGAACAAGTAAATATCGAACAAATAAATATCGAGCAAGCAAATATCGAACAAGCAAATATCGAACAAGCAAATATCGAACAAGTAAATATCGAGCATGTATAAATATCGAGCTTGTATAAATATCGAGCAAGTAAATATCAAGCAAATAAATATCGAGAAAGCAAATATCGAGCAAGTACATATTGAGCAAGTAAATATCGGCAAGTAAGTATTTAAGCGAACATATATCGAGCAAGTGATAATAAGTAACTAATTATTGAGCAATAAACAATGAGTAAGTGAAATTTGCCATATTCCCCTTGACATAAATTATCCTTGCAATAATCAATGTCACTGAAACCAATATCATGCTACTATTGCTCTTCACTATTGAAAATAAGCCGTTATTGTACAGTCATATGATAGGCAGTAACATTGCCAACATAACACCATAAATATTACGGTCATAACCATAATCTAAACATCAGCAACACTATACCATGTTCCAAATAGGTAGTCCACAAATCATGAACCTTAACCTCTGGAACTCAAAATGAGCTAGAACAAATCAGCTGTAAATTTCAACACCTATTCCCTGGCTGACTCTTCCCAAATGCTAGAAATAATAACTTGATTACTCTAGTCGTCTGCGAGTTATAGAGGTTAAGGGGAAACTGACCGTTTGTTTGGTCTATTAATTCATGTATTCATATATTTTTTTAGTTTCATCCCTAGACCCTTAAGGATAAGTTTGTAAATTTTTCGGTAGAAAAATTTCCCGGCCAAAGGCCGGTTCCTCTTAAAATTGCAGGCTCGCTATCGCTCGCCAGGAAAAAATTGACATCTAAATGGCACGAAAGGTCTTAAAGTTGACAACGAAATGGGGTGAAAGGTGTTAACATCGCCAAACTAATGGGCCGAACGTCTTATGATCTCAAAATTAGTGGGGTTAACATTAGGGAGAAGGGGGTCCAGAAAAACGGTCTTCCTCCCCTTAATATTCAAGAGTTTTGGCCTACATGGAATAGGGCATAGCCATTTGTCTCTTGGGCGAAATTTAGATGTATATTACAGTTATGAAACCGAAATATTTAATGAAGTTTCGAATGTTATAAGGTAAGGTTCTTTACTGTTTATTATACGAATATATTTTACAGTGCATTCATATCTTGAAGTAGACATACAGTGCGCTATAACAACCCATTTAAGTTGGGTGACGTATATGCTTGTCATTATAGTTATAGTACAATACATTTAAGTTGGGTGACGTATATGCTTGTCATTATAGTTATAGTACAATACATTTAAGTTGGGTGACGTATATGCTTGTCATTATAGTTATAGTACAATACATTTGAGTTGGGTGACGTATATGCTTGTCATTATAGTTATAGTACAATACATTTAAGTTGGGTGACGTATATGCTTGTCATTATAGTTATAGTACAATACATTTAAGTTGGGTGACGTATATGCTTGTCATTATAGTTATAGTACAATACATTTAAGTTGGGTGACGTATATGCTTGTCATTATAGTTATAGTACAATACATTTAAGTTGGGTGACGTATATGCTTGTCATTATAGTTATAGTACAATACATTTAAGTTGGGTGACGTATATGCTTGTCATTATAGTTGTTGTTGTTGTTGTTTTTCCCCAAGCTGCCTGGCCAAACAGCCCCAAGGCCCCGAGCAAGGCCAAGGCCACAACCGAGCGCCCCCACAGAACCCTCCCCGCCGACCTCAATAAAGCCTGGGTGACCGAAGCCACTCCATGGCAGGGAGCTGAGGATGGGCGCGGGAAACGCCCGGGAAACCAAAGCCCCACCCAGGGCCCTGTGCCCCTCAGCAATTATGAAGAGAAAGTTGAGGGGCAAAGGAAAGATGTGACGCTTTGGCTTCCAATCTTGGTAGATTAGGAGGTCAATCCACGCAAGAGACGCCGTCACTTGAGATCTAGAAAATATATAAGTAAAAGGAACAGTCAGAGTAAGCTATGGGTATGGCAGAGATCGCTCAGTTCTCACTCTGATAGACCAGCCCATCACCATAGTTATAGTTATAGTACCTATAGTTATAGTACAATACATTTAAGTTGGGTGACGTATATGCTTGTCATTATAGTTATAGTACAATACATTTAAGTTGGGTGACGTATATGCTTGTCATTATAGTTATAGTACAATACATTTAAGTTGGGTGACGTATATGCTTGTCATTATAGTTATAGTACAATACATTTGAGTTGGGTGACGTATATGCTTGTCATTATAGTTATAGTACAATACATTTAAGTTGGGTGACGTATATGCTTGTCATTATAGTTATAGTACAATACATTTAAGTTGGGTGACGTATATGCTTGTCATTATAGTTATAGTACAATACATTTAAGTTGGGTGACGTATATGTTTGTCATTATAGTTATAGTACAATACATTTGATACAGTTTAGGAAGAGTCTGTGGTAGTTCAAAGGGTAATTGTAGATAGTTTAGTCTTTTCATTGCTAGAGGTTCTTCCTAAAGTGAATAGAATCGCGTAAGCAGAGCTAGAATAAAGTCAACATTTACGTAACCCGGACTGAAAGAGTTAAGGGAGCCCACCTCGCTTTTTTTTTCTTTCTCTCCCTCTCTCTTTGGCTTGTATCCATTCGGCCCCATTCAGCCTACTGTTTTAAGACGTTTACCCCCATCCAGGTGTCAATATTTTCCTGGCGAGCGGTAGCGAGCCAGCATTTATATATTTTTGTTTTGACAGCAAGCTAAATTTGTACATTTTTCGATAGAAAAATTTCTCCGGCAAAAGCCGGATTTCTTCATACAATGCTGGCTTGCTATCGCCCGCCAGGAAGAAATGGATGGAGTAAACGTCTTAAAACAGTTGGCTGAATGGGGCCGAATGGATACAAGCCAGGGAAAGAGAGAAAAGGAGAGAAAGATAAAAATAAAACGGTGACCCCCCTTATATTAAGAACAACATAGTATAATAAACGTGTGGCCAGAGATACTAGCATTTAATGTATATAGACATTACATATTTCGTTGATTGTACACACCTGGAAGAGATTTGTGCCGAGCTCCGACAAATAACTCGACATAATTCCTAAATAAATCTAGTTTGTATAACTTGAACTCCTAAGGTAAGTGTTTGCACCTTATAGTTTGGTATTTACCATATATATATATATATATATATATATATATATATATATACAGTATACTGTATATAGAGTATATTCAGTTCATTCCCTAGACCTCTATTAAGCCTACAGGAAACACCCTCAAGAACCCCATTCGAGATAAATTTGTACATTTTTAGGGTAGAAAAATGTTTCGACCGAAGGCTGATTTCTAATAATTTACAGATTCGCTATCGCTCATCATGACAAATTACTGACACCTGAAATAGCTCACCATGACAAATACTGACACCTAAATGGCACAAAATGTCTTAATGTAGACCAAGAAATGAGACAAAAGGTATTAAACTCGTCAAACTAATGGGGCGAACGGCTTAAAACCTCAAAACGAATGGGGCTCAACATAAGGGAGAGGGGGGTACACAAAAATACCCACTACCTCCCCTTTAAATGCAACAAACCATTGTACGCATAAACAGTATTAGTCTACTTATATATTGAAATTATAACACTTAAGCAAAAATCCGTATTATAGGATCGTTTCGTATAATAAAAGGGGTTCATTTGATTTTTTCTGGACCCCCTTCTTCCTCATGTTTAACCCCATTCGTTTTGAAATTTTAAGACGTTCGCCCCATCAATTTGTTGATTGTAACACTTTCCGTACCATTTATTTACCAATATAAAGATGTATTTAATATCATTGACGATATTGCCTATTAGTAAAATAGCTCCATTCAACATCTCGCGATAGCCATTTGAATTAACCGCCGCGGGAGGATCAGGGAGTACTCATCACAAGTGCACGCTTAATTCCCTTATGGATCGTCATTTTGATTGGGTACCCTACAGAAAAAACTCTAAAAAAAAAAAATAATAACAACTTAATATATGTTATCATATGACTTGCCATATGTGGATTTCTCGTGTTTCGCTTCCCCGACTCCAGGCCTCTAGCGGCCATCTTCGTCCTTCTTCTCCCTCCCGCGGGCGTACCGTGAGGTTGGGGGACCTTGTGCTCCAGCTTCATTCGACGTTCTCTCGCTTCTCGTGAGTCTTTACTCATTTGTATACATCTGAAGTGTACTGGACAGGGTTTTAGATTAGCTAACACAAGCTGCCCCATTGGTACGCCCGCAGGGAGTGTGTATAATTTAATTTAGGGTACTATTGTAACAGGCGCCGACGTGTAGGCCTACCAGGTTCGACGCGCCATGTGGTTTGTTTTGTTTTCTTATTTGCGCCTTAGCTCTCTTATAGATTAGTTAGGAGGCTAAATTACTGCAAGATTATGCTTCAGGCTGGCACTATGCGTAAGTTGCATTTATGTTGTTTAGCAGATGCTCTGGTTAAAGGGTGGCCGCACGTGGTGCGGTGCCTTCTGGAGTCCGTTTCTGCGCTTGGGCCCTGCTTCGGGCCCCTCTTCCTCATGCTGCACCTGTGTGTTTTTTCGGAGCATGTGGTGGCTGCTGTTGCTGCTGGTTCTTCGGAGCATTTGGGTGCTGCTCCTCCCTCGAGTTCGTCGGAGCGTTTGGTGCCTACCATGTTTTGTTTCGTCGAGCCTCGTGGCCAGCCTCGTTAGGAGTTTCCAGTGTAGGTTAGAGATATATTTATTGTTTATAAATTTACTCTGTGTTGTTATAGCCTATGTTATGCTTTGGGAGACGTCCCCTTGTGTGTGGGGGTTTCTGGGGGTGTTTTGATTTCCAGGTTAAGTCAACACCTCTGGAAACCTTTGGGTTAGTTTCTCCGGCGGCTTTCTCAGCGGGGCCGCCGGTTCCTACTCTTGCAGATGTTTAGGTGCTATCCAAATGTCCCGCCGTGGTGTGCATGTTTGCGGGAGTTTTTTTTGGGGGGGTTGACTTCCCCGGCGGAGTCAACACCTAGAAGATTTTTGGTTTCTTTCTCCGGCGACTTTCGCAACAAAGCCGCCGGTTCCTACTCTTGCAGAGGTTTATGGAACTATCCAAATGTCCCGACGTTGTGCTTAACCACATACCTCCTGGCGGAAATGCTATTTCTTAAAGGGAACCTTTTGCTCGGCCCGCCGAGGGAACTCGCCCTGAACGTTAGCCTCCCGCAACGAGACTTAAGCGCTCGGCTTAAGAATTGCTCTATGGTGCTCGCTCCTGTATTGGCAAATTTTTTCCGTCTATGTACTCATACCTCATGCTTCCCAGTACCCTGGAAAGAAGCAAACATCCATCCAGTTCCTAAAAAAGGGGCCTCTTCAGATCCATCAAACTACAGACCAATAGCTATAACTTCCACTCTTGGTAAAGTCTTTGAAATTATATTAAATAATCACATAATTAAGCATCTTGAGAATAATAAATTAATCAGTGATAGGCAATATGGTTTTAGACGATGTCGATCAACTGCAGACATTCTTTGCCTTCTTACGCATCAAATCAACCAAGCTACAGACCAACATGGTGAAACACATACAATAGCA
Source organism: Lithodes maja (assembly GCA_037953745.1). NCBI lineage: Eukaryota > Metazoa > Arthropoda > Malacostraca > Decapoda > Lithodidae > Lithodes > Lithodes maja. The sequence continues at coordinate 16,783 of JBAKBP010008524.1, forward strand.
CTGGATATATCAAAGGTATTTGATAGAGTCTGGCATCAATCCTTATTGTCGAAGATGTCACACTACGGCCTTGCATCATTTGTTCCACTAATTTCTTCTTATCTTCATAACAGAAAAATACGTGTAATGGTAGATGGCCTTTATTCTCAATTTCACTCAATAAATGCTGGTGTTCCCCAGGGATCAGTTTTGGCTCCAACTCATTCATATCAATGACCTCATATCTACCACTCATAATCCAATACATTCCTACGCAGATGACTCAACACTCCACAGTTCCTTCACATTTACCAATTCTTTCACCCAACCCGATCTTATAAATTCAAAAATAAGCACTGCAATTTCTCTGAACCAGGACCTTCCTAGAATTGAAGAATGGGGACAAAAGAATCTAGTTTCCTTTAATGCACAAAAAACCAAGTGCATTCAATTTTCTAACCGACAGAATCTCACCGACTCCCATATATTTGTTAATGATGTAAATATTCCCACTTCCCCTAGTATTGACATTCTCGGTGTAACATTAACTACTAACTTGAGCTGGACACATTATGTTAGAAGCATTGCTAAGAATGCCTCTAAAAAACTGGGACTCCTGTACAGAGTTCGAGAATTCTTCACTGACGAGCAGTTGGCCGTAATATATAAAAGTCATGTGCGTTCTTAGATGGATTACTGTTCACCTCTGTGGAGTGGAAGTGGAGTGGTTGGATTGAGGCAGTTGGACAAAATTCAAAATAAAGCTATTAGATTAATCAATAACCCTGCAATCACACAAGACCTTCCTACATTATCCATACGAAGAAACGTTGCATCCCTTGCATTATTCTACAGATATTTTCACAGCAATTGTTCCGAGGAACTTGCTTATATTGTGCCGCCTCTCCACATCTTTCCCCGTAGAACTAGGGCAGCTGAGAGCGCCCATGAATTTACACTTTCTCCTCCACAATGCAGAACTTCTGCTTATCAAAATTAATTTATCCCTAGAACTACTACTCTTTGGAATTCACTTCCCTCGAATTGCTTTCCACAAACTTACAATCTACAAATGTTTAAATCCAGTTGTTACAAACATTTTATGAATGGAGGATGCCTTTAGGCACATGGACCTTTTTGTTTTATCTGTGTTTTTCCTTCCTCCGTTCATTGTCTCTTTAAAAAAAAAAAAAAAAAAAAAAAATTATATATATATATATATATATATATATATATATATATATATATATATTGTTACGGCTGGATCGGCAATACATATTCGGGATTCTTGATCGTAGGACAGAAATGGCTTATGTGACAACGACACGCTCGATTCCAGTCCCAAATACTATATGCTCCAGACAACAAAAGCACCAACGCCCTACAGAGTTATCGTCTATGGTAACGAGGTACCTTAACTCGGCGAAAGTGTACAACAGGGGTAGGCTATGAGGCTAAACTCCCTCAGACATTTATAGGTTACGTTATTACTAAAGAAATGCAATACTCAAGAAACTACGTTAATATTAAGCCTCTAATAATGTAGAATAGAAGCAGGCTAAAGGTATGACAGTGAAATGCTAAATGACAAATGTACACGCCTACTTGAAAGCGCGTGCACTAGAATAACTGTCCCCTACTAACATGCACTAGCATGTAGCATACAAGATGTTCATGATCCAGTAGATACCTAATAATACACATGGAAGGAACATAAACAGTAGTCACTTATTGTAATAATGAATCTATACTTGGAATAACTAAAAGGTTGCAGGCAACAGTACTGCGCCGGTAGCCTACTACCGCATAGGCTACTTCGCTTCTCTCACTCTGTCTCCCCTCTGAGTCCGTATGCGCCCTACGCAACGGAACTCCGGACACAGCAGCAAAACGACAGTGCAGTTAATTGATACATGAAAGTATTAATAGTGTTGTCTTGTGTGTGAGTAATGTGTATTGTAAAGTGTTATATACATAAACTTAAAGAGAGCTGCAATGCATAGTAAAATAAAGATATCACCCACTCATCATCCCCATGTGTTCTAGCTAGCAGGCCAAGTCACAGGAACAACGAGTCCCAGCACCGAAAGCGAGAACCCAGGAAAAGACTGCAGAGAACACAAGGACAGATAAATTACGTTACTCTACTATACCGGCACTACGAGCGAGCTGTAGTCTCTGGTACTGCACTCGCTCCTGGCTCGGTAGGCAAATCAAGGCTAAGTCCTCGCCCCTCTACAGACAACTCCTGGGCATGGTCGGGCTCTTACACATGGCACTAGTCTAGTCACAAATTGGATGATGAGCTGGGCATATAACTCGTGAACATGTAGAACGTTCACCAACTATCCTCATCAAGAAGATCGCTGTTCACATTAACCCCTTAAATCTAATACATGTAAATATATGCTTGTCCTAAGAGTAATACGAGAGGTGAGTGCTGAAACTCCTTTAGGACCTCAAGGGAAGGGTATGCATTTAAATAGAGAGAAGAATGAAATGAGAGTAATGTCGTCAGAGAGAAAGAGTGCAACCGTGAGAAATTGGGAGAGAGGGCAAGGGATGTTAGAATCTCAAAGGTTCTAGGCAACCTGATCATGGAACACACAGCGAGCCTCCATGCAATGTGCAGTACGACAACATGGGCAGCCAGGCAGCATATGCAGGCGGCAATGTACTACCAACCCTGTCGCACCTAGCTATAAGCGCAGGGCTGCCAACCGGTCCATACGTCTGGCAACCATTGCTACCCTCTCGCTCTGAAGTCTAACTCACTCTCTCTCTCTGAATTCCTATTGTCTTATTTATCAACTTCTCTATTGATACTACATATTAAATGGAAGGTCTCGACATGGCTTAAAACAAAACCCACCACTGGTTAGCACATGACGAGACCTTTGCAGAGATACAAAGAACATAGTTATACGTTGTCACACTCAATATAAGCAGCCAGCACGGTACACGGTACACGCACCGTGACGGTACAGTGGAGTACCAAGGAGTACAATCAGGTTGCGTTGCTACGCACTGGGTGCGTCACAGCCCCCCCAAGATTTTAGATAATCGACCGTAGAAGCATTATCAAAATCTGACAGGCAACCAACCGACCTGCTACCCTTAGCTGCCACTAATTGCAAAAGGTGCACAACAACTGAAGAGTGAATTATACATAAAACACAATATCGCATGCATCATGCTACAACAATAAAGACTTACAAAACTAAAAAAAAAATTCTCGTTTATTTTATTGTTTTATAATCTTTTTGGACGGCGTTATGATAGCCTAATTTTACTCCTGCTCAACCCACACACCGTGCACGACTATCCTGGATCATCAACCCTTGATAGACAATCTGCTATCACGTTCTCACTCCCGGCAATATGCTGAATGTTGAGATTATACTCTTGGAGCATTAGGGACCACCTGGTCAACCGCATATTCCGATTGTGAAACTGATTTAGGAATTTCAAGGGATGATGGTCCGTATAAATCGTCACTACCGGGCCGTAGGCTGGAACATAAACTTCGAAATGTTTGAGCGACAAAACGATAGCAAGAAGCTCCTTCTCTATAGTCGAGTAATTCCTTTGTGCCGAATTAAACTTGCGAGAAAAGAAGCTCACTGGGTGTTCCAAGCCCTCGGAATCAGTCTGCAGTAACACTGCCCCGGCACCCACACCGCTGGCATCAGTCGCCAGCTGAAAACTCCTGGAGAAGTCTGGGGCTCTCAAAATCGGATGTGTACACAGCAGGTGCTTGACTAGGTCGAAAGCCCTCTGACACTCCGCAGCCCAACAGAACTTCACTGACTTCGACAGTAGATCAGTTAACGGTGCTAAGACAGTAGAGTATCCCCGGATGAAGCGCCTATAATAGCCTATCATACCTAGGAACCGCATGACCTGGCGCTTAGTGGTGGGCCTGGGAAACATATTGATAGCCTGTATCTTGCTCAGGGGGGGGCACACCCGGCCTAACCCGACCACGAAGCCAAGATACTGCACAGTAGCCTTTACAAACTCGCACTTCCTCAGGTTCACCACCAGCCCAGCATCGTGCAACTTCCCAAACAGGGTCTCTAAGTGCCTTAGGTGATTTTCAAAATTGTCATCATACACTATCACGTCATCAAGGTAGACCGTGCAGTTAGGGATTTCGTCACAAATATCGTTCATCAGGTTCTGAAACGTGGCAGGTGCGTTCTTAAGCCCATAAGGCATTACGTTACATTGGTAGGTCTTGCCATCTACCACAAAACCACAAACTTGCTTAGCTCGGTCCGACAGGGGTACTTGCCAGTAGCCTTTTACAAGATCAATTTTAGTAAGGTACTTTGCATTCCCTATCTTGTCCACGCTGTCGTCAACTCGAGGCAAAGGGTAAGGGTTGGTAGTGGTCAAGCCATTTAGCCTACGAAAATCTATGCAGAACCGCACCTTGCCGTCAGGTTTTGGCTGCAACGTGACGGGTGATGTCCACTTCACATAACCTTCAGTGATCATCCCTCTCTCAACCATGTACTTTAACTCCTCCCGTAAAGCTGGCAACTTTACCGGGGGCACACGGTAGGGCACTGACTTGAAGGGCACATTATCACCGACGTCCACGTCGTGCGTTACCTGAGTAGTGAGACCTGGGTGTTCGGCGAAAACAGAGGGGTATGACCTGAACAGGCCTAGGACAGCAGCACCCTGGTGCTCAGGCAGGTGACTTACAGCTTGCCTAGCCTCATGTTCAGTATTCCCCGCCCACTGTTCCGCGGAAATGACACAGTCCCAGCTATCCTCCTCAGCAGCATGACTGTCCCCACCTCCTTCTCCACCCTGGCCGCTGCAGGCCAGCACAGGGACAGTGAGAGGCTCTGAGGGGCGTCTCACATACTCTTTCATGAGGTTAACATGACATAACTGATGTTTTTTTCTACGGTCAGGTGTTGCAACGAGATAATCAAGGTCGGACAGTTTCTTAGCCACCACATACGGCCCAATAAACTTGGCAGAAAGGGGGTGTCCAGGCAAAGGTAAAAGCAACATTACCTCCTGACCCACCGAAAACTCCCGAAGCTTCACCTTGGCGTCATACTGGTGCTTCATGACCGCCTGTGCATTAACCAAGTTATTACCTGCCGCTGCCATGCAACCTATAAGTCTCTCCCGGCTCTCAAGGATATATTTAAGTACAGACCCCGGCTTCTCTTCGCCCTCCCAGATCTCTTTCACCATACTTAAAGGTCCTCTCACATTATGGCCAAAGACTAGTTGATTTGGACTGAACCCCAGGCTCTCTCCTGGGACTTCACGTGCAGCGAACAGAACATACGGCAGACCCAAATCCCAATCAGTGTCATGTTCTGCACAGTAACAGCGTAGCATACTCTTCAGGGTCGAGTGCCACCGCTCCAAGACTCCCTGACTCTCGGGATGGTAGGCTGACGACACTACAGAACATATTATACCGTGCAACTGAAGGGTTTGCTTGAACAATTTGGATGTAAAATTGCTCCCCTGGTCTGACTGCACCTCACGTGGAAATCCATAACGGGAACAGAACAATAATAAGTTTTTAACAACTGCCTTTGCCGAGCCGTTTCTCATGGGGTATGCGTCCGGGTATCTCGTAGCCACATTCATGATTGTCAACAGGAATTTATTGCCACTACTAGTAGGCGGGAAAGGGCCAACCAAATCTACTACAACTTTGCTGAACGGAGGCCCGGTGACAGGTATGGGAAACAAAGGTGCCTTCGGGATGGTCTGGTTAGGCTTCCCCGTTGTCTGGCAGGTCGCACACCCAGCCACCCATGCACAGACATCAGCCTTGACCCCAGGCCACCAGAAAAACCTGCCCAATGCCGCCAATGTTTTTGTTACCCCCAAATGACCCGCCACCGGCACATCATGCGCCAGACACAATAAGGACTCTCTATACTTATTTGGAACAACCACCTGGTCTACTACCCTCGCACCGCCCTCCCACTTCGATTTGGGGTCTAGAAATCTGCGGTACAATATCCTGTTGAGCCTAAAGAAATCTCCCGGCTTCGCATCCCCATCTTCCTCCAACTCTATGGCACCATTGCTATAACGAGCTAGGCTAGCGTCTTGCAGCTGCTGCTCACTAATGTCCCTGGGCGTCAATGCATCAAGATGGTTTTGTAATAAGACATTACCCCGGCTAGTAGGCTCTACTGCCTTAGTGGCTCTCGCTACAGCTCTTGCCTCACGCGAAGTCTTACCCAACTCTGCCTTGTTACACACCATATCTGGGCCAGAGTCAACTCCCGTGTTTATTATAGGTCCAAGTACCGAATCACCGAGAAGTGCAGCAGAATCAATGTCCCTTTTCCTGCCCTTAGCAACCTTCTCCTGATCCTTCCTCCACTGTCCCCGAGGTTGAGTGCTAGGCTGTGCAGGAGCCGCAGAGCGAGATCGGGTTACCACACAGGCCATCTCATCCTGTTGGCACCTCCCAACCCATTCCCGATTCTCACCATCCACGTCGGCCGCCCTCTCGGCAACGACTAAGGGTGGAGTCCCGGAAGTGGGCACCGCAAAGTCGTTGCCGAGAAGAAGGTCGACGCCCTCAACTGGCAAACACTCAACGATCCCTACATCCAGCTCCCTGCACACCTCTCCCACTCTCAACTCCAACCTCACAAGTGGGTATGACCTCGTAGCATTTATACCCTGCACCACAACAACTCTGGCCGCATTTATCGGTTTCCCTGTGAAGTTCCTCAACAAAGTTTGCGAAGCCCCGTATCCCTCAGCAAGTCAACCCTCCGTAGTTCACTCCCCCAGCTCACAAACCCGTGTCCCCGATGGTTACAGAAAGTGTCCCGGACAGGTGTCGAGCCTTCCGTACGCTTCTTTACCGCGTGTGCCTCAGCTGCTGACAACCTACCCCGGGCAGTTGCTGCAGCCTTCAGAGACACACCGATACTGTGAACCAATGACACCGGCTTAGCGGGAGTGTTACTAGGGCACTTACGTGAATAATGGCCTAGCTTCTGACATTTGTAACATTTCACATCCCCAATGGGCTTCTTCCCTTGTGCGGGCGAAGAAGGGGCCTGACCTTTAGTAAACGGGAGAGGCTTGTGTTTGTAGGTGTTATTAGGTGCAATGCTTTTAGTGTGGTTATGTGTGTCATAGGATTTGTTATTATCGAAAACTCTGGTGGGTGGGGTATAGCGCCCCTTCTGCCCTGACTCAGCCCTCTGAGCGGCACCGCAACCACGAATCAATGATAATCTGAGGTCTGCCATCTTGGCAGCCTCCTCTACTGTCTTGGGACATTTTTCCTTAATGTTCAGCGTTAGATCGGTTCCAGTACATTTGTAAAACTGTTCCAGATAGAAAAGTTGCTTAATTTCCTCAGCCGACTCTGCGTGCTCGGACCGAAACCAGTTATTACATGCATCTGTTAAGTCCCGTGCGTGCTCCATAAAACTGACGTCGCTCTTCTTATTCACGCCACGGAACTTCAATCTATAAGTTTCGGGTTGCAGTTCGTAGGCCCGGAGCACAGCCTCCTTCACCAGTCCATACACGACACTCTCGTCCAGTGACAGTGCATCGTAGGCTTTCAACACCTTACCCACTAGACGTGATGAAACTAATGCTGCCCATTTAACCTCCGGCCAGTCATACTCACGACACTTCTTTTCGAAACGAGCAAAAAACTCAGTCACTGCTGTCTCATCAAATGCGGGTACTAACTTAATTAAATGCGAAAGTGAGTCTGTAACCCGGTGCCCACCACCGAGATGACGCCCCGTGGTCTCTACTCTAGACTTCTCGACATCCATTTCAGCCTGGTACCTGGTTGCATCCTGATTGGCTTGGATTCTAGCAACCTCTATGCGTTCTATACTAGACTGTTGACTCTCTTGCAACTTAAGCTTAGCTAGTTCTAGCTGAAATAACATCTCAGGAGACAGGCCTGGGGGGGGAGAGCACAAAATGGGGGATCCACACCGAGACATGTTTACGGGTAAGCCAATTGCCATTGAGAACCCTCCTGCTGCATCGTGCTAAGAATCGCTGGCTGAGGGCCCAGCTCAGGGGTAGAGTGGAATGGAGGCTTGGAGGGAACCCCCCAAGACCCCACTCCACCCACCGCCCCATCGCCATCACCCAACAAACATGCCACCAAATTCTTCTTGGGCCAACTGTCAGGACAGTCCCGCCCCAAAACCGTGGCTAAACAGCGAAGACCGTAACAATCAATAGCCTGCAGGCGCTGTTCGGTCAAAGGTGTCTGCAAAAATGCCCGGGCATCCCTCTCTCCACTTATAACACTCCCCTCCCTAAATATCTGTTGTACTTGCTGGTCACTAGGCTGTACCGTGTTATCCTCCCCCGTAAATGATGAGTCATTAGACATAGTGCTGGTTATACAATTGCTGTTCATAAAAAAAAAGAAGTGCTTATTACTAATTGCAGTCTCGACTCACAAAATGTTAAAGATGCTTGAATGACTCTACTCTAGACACCCCTAACGAAACAATCTGCAAGTCCACCAATACAATAATGACACAATAAAAATTCCTCCAATATGCAAGAAAATTCTAGCCAGCTCTACTAGGTAGCATAGAATAGTTCTCCAAAAAACATGTGATAGGATACTACTGAATCTTGTGCAAGGTCGCCATTTTGTTACGGCTGGATCGGCAATACATATTCGGGATTCTTGATCGTAGGACAGAAATGGCTTATGTGACAACGACACGCTCGATTCCAGTCCCAAATACTATATGCTCCAGACAACAAAAGCACCAACGCCCTACAGAGTTATCGTCTATGGTAACGAGGTACCTTAACTCGGCGAAAGTGTACAACAGGGGTAGGCTATGAGGCTAAACTCCCTCAGACATTTATAGGTTACGTTATTACTAAAGAAATGCAATACTCAAGAAACTACGTTAATATTAAGCCTCTAATAATGTAGAATAGAAGCAGGCTAAAGGTATGATAGTGAAATGCTAAATGACAAATGTACACGCCTACTTGAAAGCGCGTGCACTAGAATAACTGTCCCCTACTAACATGCACTAGCATGTAGCATACAAGATGTTCATGATCCAGTAGATACCTAATAATACACATGGAAGGAACATAAATAGTAGTCACTTATTATAAGAATGAATCTATACTTGGAATAACTAAAAGGTTGCAGGCAACAGTACTGCGCCGGTAGCCTACTACCGCATAGGCTACTTCGCTTCTCTCACTCTGTCTCCCCTCTGAGTCCGTATGCGCCCTACGCAACAGAACTCCGGACACAGCAGCAAAACGACAGTGCAGTTAATTGATACATGAAAGTATTAATAGTGTTGTCTTGTGTGTGAGTAATGTGTATTGTAAAGTGTTACATACATAAACTTAAAGAGAGCTGCAATGCATAGTAAAATAAAGATATAACCCACTCATCATCCCCATGTGTTCTAGCTAGCAGGCCAAGTCACAGGAACAACGAGTCCCAGCACCGAAAGCGAGAACCCAGGAAAAGACTGCAGAGAACACAAGGACAGATAAATTACGTTACTCTACTATACCGGCACTACGAGCGAGCTGTAGTCTCTGGTACTACACTCGCTCCTGGCTCGGTAGGCAAATCAAGGCTAAGTCCTCGCCCCTCTACAGACAACTCCTGGGCATGGTCGGGCTCTTACACATGGCACTAGTCTAGTCACAAATTGGATGATGAGCTGGGCATATAACTCGTGAACATGTAGAACGTTCACCAACTATCCTCATCAAGAAGATCGCTGTTCACATTAACCCCTTAAATCTAATACATGTAAATATATGCTTGTCCTAAGAGTAATACGAGAGGTGAGTGCTGAAACTCCTTTAGGACCTCAAGGGAAGGTTATGCATTTAAATAGAGAGAAGAATGAAATGAGAGTAATGTCGTCAGAGAGAAAGAGTGCAACCGTGAGAAGTTGGGAGAGAGGGCAAGGGATGTTAGAATCTCAAAGGTTCTAGGCAACCTGATCATGGAACACACAGCGAGCATCCAGGCAATGTGTAGTACGACAACATGGGCAGCCAGGCAGCATAGGCAGGCGGCAATGGACTACCAACCCTGTCGCGCCTAGCTAATAAGCGCAGGCTGCCAACCAGTCCATACGTCTGGCAACCACCCCCCCGGCAGCGTGGCGCATTGCTACCCTCTCGCTCTGAAGCCTAACTCACTCTCTCTCTCTGAACTCCCATTGTCTTATCTATCAACTTCTCTATTGATACTACATATTAAATGGAAGGTCTCGACATGGCTTAAAACAAAACCCACCACTGGTTAGCACATGACGAGACCTTTGCAGAGATACAAAGAACATAGTTATATGTTGTCACACTCAATATAGGCAGCCAGCACGGTACAGTGGTACGGGCGGTACAGTGGAGTACCAAGGAGTACAATCAGGTTGCGTTGCCACGCACTGGGTGCGTCACAATATAATGAGATGTACTTACTTTTGTAGAAGGCGATGTTCTTCAACACCCACTTGTCCCTCGCGGTCAACAGCTTGGTTGCCTGGCCACTGGTCCTCTTGGACAGCTTGACGTACCAGTCTTTTACGTTCTTCCACCAGTTCTGTAGGTGTTTCAGACTGACCCCCAGCTCCTTGGCCTTCATCTCCCACGCAGCCTTCTTTCTGTGGTAGTCCTTAGTACTGCGGAGCCACAGGTAGGTGTTGGCCTGAAGCCACTCCACCAGCTCCTGCTCCGTTAGGTCGGGGAGACTCCAGCCTTGTTTCAGAGCACCATCAGCCTTCTTCTTCCCCTTCTTGGGCGCCGGCTGCTGCTGCTCCTCCTCCTCCTCCTCCTCATGTGGGATTGCCCCGGGGAATGAGAGGCATCAGGCTCCTCCTCCTCCTCCTCACCCTCCTCCTCCTCTGGTGGAATGGTGCTCTCAGCTGTGGTGGTGGCAGGAGATGCAACACCTGAAAAGGCACAAAATTAAAGGTATTTAGAGATAGACAATAATCGGGTATACAATATATACATATACATGCGTTTACAAATGGAAATATGGCACACTAGATAAAATATCATTCTATTGTATTGTTTCTATTCATAGTATGCATTGCACGTTATTCCAAATTAACACTGTACACATAATAATTATAGGTAAATATAGAAATATCTGAAAACCCATAACATAAATTGTACTGACCTTCAAAAGATGTTTCCTCCTCCTGAAGTGCAGCAGGACTGGCCTCCACCTCTGCACTCGCATCTTCGGCTGCCGGCTGCACCTCCACAGGGACACCTGGTGGCCTCTTGCCCTTGTTGCGGGCTTTCCTGGTGGGTAACCTCTTGGGAGCCATCTTGGGAGTCTGGGAGTCTGGGAGTTTCGTCTTGGAGTGTGCACTGTGGTGTCTGGAGCGAGTATGATTTCTACCGCCTGCCCGGGCTCCTTATATACCCGTGGTGGGGGCGTGGTACACACGCGCAGTACCCGTGATAGCCCGCGAAACGGCCGCCCTGCACACGTGGACCAGCCGTGCTGTACACGTGATCACCCGTGGGTCAGGCGTGATGCAGCCGCGGTTACCCGCCGCTGCCTGTCACCACGTGGAGATTTTCCCGCGCTTACCCGCGCTCCAGTCGCGCTTCACCAGCGGTCAGGACGCTGAACAGGCGCCGGCGTCTGTTCAGCGGGCATACCACGGGTAACCATGTGTTAGCCAATTTTTCACATTTTCCACCGCGTGTTACAGCGGCTAAAAAATTTCGGGGAAATTTACTCGCGCTGCAGACGCTAAAGGCAGTGTGACCGGGCCTTTACCCACACCCTTCTTCTCCTCCCTTTCTTCCTCAACCTCTCCCCTCCTCCTTTATTTTACTTGTCCCTCCCTCACTCACTATACTTCCTCCCTCCCACCTTAAATACGTTCAGTCACCCTCCTCTACACCTCCCCTACCTCCCCCCTCCCTCATACGTGCACGAGACTACAGATGGACCTGTCAGTGACTGTAGAGTCTCCAGTGAGAGAACATCTATGTCAATCTGCCTCACATGCAATCACTACCCTCCCAGCACAATAATTTGATATATGTTTCACTGGATATTTACTCTTTTCACCAATATTCTGTTTCTTCAATGGTCACATGTTCATTGTAGAGGTAAACTATGCAGGTTGTTGCAGAAACATTGCTTTGTATGGCAAACATAATATATTTTGTTCAAAATTAAACTAAATTTTTCGCACTGGCGGTGCTGTCAGAAACAGGTTTAACATAGTTGTCAGGTTAAGAATGGTAATTGAAATACAAACTTGCTCTTTATTTCCTAGGAGTTCCATAGTGAGTCTGATAATAACCAGAATATAAGGAAGACATGACAGTTTGTGTTCTCGTTTTCAGAAATGGTTATTGCCAGTACTTGTCACCAACTTTGCTATTTTCTTTTGCACTCTTCTCATTTGTTTATGTATATCTGCTTGGTTATATTCTCACATTGTTTAGAACTGGCATGGTTGTTATAATTGTAATATATTACTGTAATATTGTTTCTAACTATTTATTCTCTTATTTTCATTGTTTTGTTTCAATTAATTTAATATTTGCTCATTCTCCCATTCCCTCCCCCTATACCTAATCGTAGTTTATCACACTTCATCACCCTTCTAGTTTCCTTCCCTCCCTTTAAAATTATTTTTCTTATTTCGTTCGACGATTCCTTCCCTTTTTCATGACATACTCCCACAATCATTCTATTCCTCTACTCAATTATTTAGTCTTCTTCTAAACAATTTTTCTCCCTCGGGATTGGTTTCAATTTTAAATACCTACACTGCTAATACGAACCCTGAAAATCACAACAAAATATATCTATATTCATAATTCTGTTTGTAAACATTTTTTGCTTCATATATTTCAATTCGTTATGATCCTCCGCCGTGCCTGCCTAATCAGCCGTCAGATTACGTCATTAGTGTTCGTTACATGCTGATTGGTGGATAAGGTGCTAATGAGTTGGCTAATGACTACACGTGTCAGTCCAACAACCAATAGTATTCTCTGCATGGGTTCAATATTATCAGTATCTTAACCCCTTCTGTACTGGCGACGTCTTTATAGTTTTCTTCTAGCTAAACTTAGACAATTGTGTGCGGTTTAAGAATGATGTGTGGTAGTAATTAAGGGTAAAGTGAGATAGTTCAAAGACTGTTACTTGTTAGAGGCCCTTTATATAAAATGAATAATATCGTCTAATAGTAGCCAGCATAGAATGAAAAGGACGTCACTGGTATTTAATAGATTAAGGCTGTCAATTCTTCGACGTTCTCTCTCACTATATTTCGGCTAACACTAGACTAAGCTACCCTGTTTTGGAAAACTATTTTGGTTTTAAAAGGTCAATGTGTATTTCAGTTAACTCTCTTACATTCACAATCCTCGCTAAATATAATAACATTGACTAATGATAGACATAATATATAGAACTAAGTATCTCCGTATACTGAATAGATTAGAACAGTTTAACAACACTGAATTAGTTTTAGTTTGCTATTTCCATTTCAGTAGGATTCCTTTCTTCTGAATATTAATATGAAAAGGTCATGTATCCTATATGTACGCCGTGGTAGAGAAGATAAAGCATGGACAAACGTCTTGTCTGTAGGTGGTTCGAGCCTGGCTGAGAGTATAAATATATATATTTATATCTATCTATCTTTTCTCTCTCTCTCGCTCTCGCTCTCTCTCTCTCTTTATATATATACATATCTATATATATATTCTCTTTTAAACAGACGAGGTTAAAGGCAATAGCAGTTTCAGCATTCAGGATTTTATTGTTATAGCTTTCAATAGTTCTAACAATTTTCCTCTGGGGTTCAGAGATTAGGTACAACAGGTTAGCAAAATTCATGGTGGATCCAACGTTTCACAAGTAAACATCTTGCATCTTCAGGGAATGGAGAGGTAATGATTAGAATAGGGACAAAGCATCATATTTATACAAAATTTGAGGATCAAGAATAGGGAGGTGGGCGGAGCTACTGGGTGTGTGGTGGCTGTTCATTGGTGGAAGGCAGTCTATTCGCGAGACGGGCACTAAATCTTATCGGTGGTTGGTTGTTGGCTGTGGGTGGCTGTGATTGGTTGGTGTTGTCAGTTGTGTGCTGAGCGCGGAAGCGTACGGGAGGGGGGCACAGGGCGAGAGGAAGGGGGGCAGTATGCCTGTAGCGCTTGCTTGAAGGAAGAGTTTGAAGGTCTTGTGTTTGGTTGTTGATGCTGTAGTTGAGTGTTTGGATGTATAGAGCTTCTAAAATAGCTAGTCTTCTGGGGTCTGATTCTTTGTCGAGTATGGTGGTTTGTTTGTCTAGGTCGGCGCGAGTTAGGGCAAGATGGTGGGGGGCTTGATAGTGATCTTTTATAGCGCCAGATTGAAGGTGGAGGGTTAGTCGACGGGAAAGGCGAGTCTGTGTCATTCCAACATAGGATAGGGGTCCACAGTCCGCAGAGGTGCAAATATGCTGGTATATCACATGATCGTCTTTCGGTTGGTTGGTGGAAATGGGGCGGTTACGGAGGACAAGGTTGGAGGCCTTAGGAGATTTGTAGTAAATAACGAGTTTTATTTTATTGTCAGGGTTGGTGGGGAGGACGTTTTTGTGAATTATTTCTTTCATAATGGATTCGTCTGTTGTGTGGTCGGAAGACATGTAGTTTCTGTAGAAAAATGTAATGTTATTGGCCGGGTTGGTGCTAGGGGGGTCTTGTTTGTACCATTTTTCTAGATGGTGGTTGATGGCATTGGTGACGTCAGTGTTGGAATACCCATTGTTTACTAGGACCTGGGTGAGCCTTTCCAGTTCATTGTGTGTGTCATTCCAGGTGGTGCAATGGGTGAGGGCTCTCCTGACATAGGCGGCGATGGTGGACTGATGGTATCGTTTAGGCCTTTAGGGCATTCACTTTCCCCATTAAGACATTGGCCATTGTTAGTAGGTTTGGTGTACACTGTAGTTTTGAAGCCGTGGTCGTGGAGGGAGACAAGGAGGTCGAGGAAGGGTAGATGTCCATCGGTGGTTTCTTCGTATGTGAAGTTGAGTCCGGAGGCGGCCATGAAGCGCTGCTGGAGGTCCCTGAGTTCGCCCAGGTCCTTCACCCTCACGAAGATATCATCGATGTACCTGCAGTAGACAGTGGGCCGGTGGGCAGCCAGGAGTTCCTCTTCGATAGTTCCCATGAAGAAATTGGCGAACAGGAGCAACAACCAACAACCAACAACCAACAACCAACAGCCACCAACCAACCACCGATAAGATTTAGTGCCCGTCTCGCGAATAGACTGCCTTCCACCAATGAACAGCCACCACACACCCAGTAGCTCCGCCCACCTCCCTATTCTTGATCCTCGAATTTTGTATAAATATGATGCTTTGTCCCTATTCTAATCATTACCTCTCCATTCCCTGAAGATGCAATATGTTTACTTGTGAAACGTTGGATCCACCATTAATTTTGCTAACCTGTTGTACCTCATCTCTGAACCCCAGAGGAAAATTGTTAGAACTATTGAAAGCTATAACAATAAAATCCTGAATGCTGAAACTGCTATTGCCTTTAACCTCATCTGTTTAAAAGAGAATCTATTACCTGGCTATACTAACATATATATATATTATCAGCATAACGTTATTGAACAGTGGTATAAATCAAAGCTTCGGATACACACTAAGAAAGCTTTAGACAAACACTGACAATTTGGATGTTATTAACACATTACGAGCGGGTGGGTCGGTTACTTCTATTACCCGACATGCGGGTGGTTTTACCCTAAATGGTGTTGTTTCCGTGCTCTTTTTCATGCATAAACAAGACCTAGAGCGTAATACAAGTATCTATCCCTGAAAGGGCGCAACAGAGCTTTCCAATGACACCCGAACCATCCTTCTACGACCATTGGTTCTCTTGCAACGATCGTGCAACACGAGTGCAAAAACCTTAAAATAAGGTAATTTCCTTACATAATTCCCTGTGTAGCGAGTGAGAGAGGGTGGAGGAGAGTGTAATAAATTTCAGTCGACCCACGGCGGTGGTGGCGAGCGGTCAGGTGGTAATCTATGCTCCTCGCACCGCTCAGCTCTCTCTCAGAGCACATTACGTGCTCAAAATTGCACTCGACATCTGTCGAAACCCGCATATGGGCACGTTTTCTTTAACTCGACATATGTTGCGCGCCGATGGTTAAGGGTTAAGTAAGACCCTAAATATATATTATTCAAATGCATGGAAATTGTGTTATGTTGTGTGATAATAACATTGGTTTGTCAACTGGTCAAGGACATATGATGGCGTGAGTGTACGTTTGAGAGAGATATATAATTATTCATGTACGAATTGTAGTGTAAAACAATCATATTGCCTTTAATGATTCCAAAACCCAATTTCTCCATCTTACTACCAGTCCGGAAATCCCAGAGGACTATCCCATATTCTTCAACAATACAAAAATCAATCCTTCATCTTCTTTCAATATTCTTGGTGTGTCTTTTTCATCTGCTCTCACTTGGAAGGATCATATTACCAGTCTTGCTAAGGCAGCCTCCCAGAAGCTAGGTGTGCTCAATCGCTTGAAGGGGTTCTTTACCCCTGCACAACTTTTTGCTCTGTACAGGGGCACAGTGCGTCCTTGTATTGAGTATTGTTCACGTGTGTGGCAAGGATCCTCTCACACCGCACTCCTAGACAAAGTAGAAAGGAAGACCTTTCGTATCATTATTTCCCGTCCACTCACCACTTCTCTGTAATCTCTCTCTCTTCGCCGCAATGTTGCATCTCTCTCGGTATTCTGTCGCTACTACAATAATCAGTGCCCCTCAGAGCTCTCCCAGTGTATACCACTTTACGTAGGGTGCATGGTAACCGTCTTGCAACAGAATCCCACCCCTACTCTGTGCAATTCTCCAACCTAAGAGTGAAATGTTACTCTCAGTTTTTCTTCTATTCAACAGCTGAGCTCTGGAACTATCTCCCAGAACCAGTTTTTCACTCCTCCTATGACTTAAATTGCTTCACACTCTGTGATTCCAGACATTTCTGCCTGAACGTCCCTTTCAACTATGGGGGAGGCACTCGCTACAGGTTGTTCTGCCGTTTGTCTCCCTCACTCATATAGAAATCAAAAGGAAAATACAATAGTAGGCCTACACAGAAACACTAATTTAGGAGCAATATTTTCTCGACCACAGACAACCGATAATTGGTATCATTCAGTGTATGTTATTACTCTTTAAAAACAATATCCGATGACATCCACCACGACTCCAGTTGATCATCAACTATATTGGTAGTAATAAATACTGGTAGCCATAACCATTATTGTTCCCTTCACTATATATCACCATCATCATTACCACTAAGTCCACTATCACAATCACTACTACTACTACATACACTACTACTACCACCACCACTATTATCACTCCCACTACCACCACCACCACCACCACCACTACTATCATGACCAATAACAACACCACCACCACCATCACATACCAACGCCACCACACCGCCAATACTAATACCACCACCAACATCAGTACCACCACCACAACACCCACCACCAACAAAAATAACAACAATACCAGTGACACCACCACCAACAACAACAGTACCACCACCAACACCACCACTATAACTACTACCACCAACAACAACACCACCATCAGTACCAACACCACCACAAACAGTAACACTACCACCACCACCAACAACAACAACAACTCTACCACCACCAACCCCACACTAACACCACCACCACCAACAACAATACCAGTGCCACCACCACCATCAACAACACTCTCACTATAACTACCACCACCACCAGTACCAGCTCCACCACCACCAACACTAACACTACCACCATAACTACCACCACTACCCGTACCAGCATCACCACCACCACCAACACCAACAACAACAACATCTGTACCAACACCAACACTAACGCCACCACCAACACCTTCACCACTACCAACACCACCACTACCAACATCACCACCACCACCACCACTACTATTCCCATCACCACCACCACCACCACCAACAGTAACACCACCACCAACAACATCAACATCTGTACCAACACCAACACTAACGCCACCACCATTACTACTCCCACCACCACCACCACAACCCCTACCAGCACCACCACCACCAACAGTAACACCATCACCACCACCACCAACAGTAACACCATCACCACCACCACCAACAGTAACACCATCACCACCACCACCACAACTCCTACCAGCACCAGCACCACCAAGAGTAACACCATCACCACCACCACCACAACCCCTACCAGCACCACCACCACCAACAGTAACACCATCACCACCACCACCAACAGTAACACCATCACCACCACCACCACCAACAGTAACACCATCACCACAACCACCACAACCCCTACCAGTACGAGCATCACCACCAACAGTAACACCATCACCACCACCACCTCCACCAACAGTAACACCATCACCACCACCACCTCCACCACCAGCAGTAACACCATCACCACCACCACCTCCACCACCAACAGTAACACCATCACCACAATCCCTACCAGCACCACCACCACCAACAGCAACACCATCACCACCACCACCAACAGTAACACCATCACCACCACCACCAA
This sequence comes from Lithodes maja, assembly GCA_037953745.1. NCBI lineage: Eukaryota > Metazoa > Arthropoda > Malacostraca > Decapoda > Lithodidae > Lithodes > Lithodes maja. Next base: position 35,429 of record JBAKBP010008524.1, read on the forward strand.
CAGTAACACCATCACCACCTCCACCACCAACAGTAACACCATCACCACCCCAACCCCTACCAGTACGAGCATCACCACCAACAGTAACACCATCAGCACCACCACCAACAGTAACACCATCACCACCACCACTTCCACCACCAACAGTAACACCATAACCACAACCCCTACCAGTACGAGCATCACCACCAACAGTAACACCATCAGCACCACCACCAACAGTAACACCATCAGCACCACCACCAACAGTAACACCATCACCACCACCACGTCCACCACCAACAGTAACACCATCACCACAACCCCTACCAGTACGAGCATCACCACCAACAGTAACACCATCAGCACCACCACCAACAGTAACACCATCACCACCACCACTTCCACCACCAACAGTAACACCATCACCACAACCCCTACCAGTACGAGCATCACCACCAACAGTAACACCATCACCACCACCACCAACAGTAACACCATCACCACCACCACTTCCACCACCAACAGTAACACCATCACCACAACCCCTACCAGTACGAGCATCACCACCAACAGTAACACCATCAGCATCACCACCAACAGTAACACCATCACCACCACCACTTCCACCACCAACAGTAACACCATCACCACAACCCCTACCAGTACGAGCATCACCACCAACAGTAATACCATCACCACCACCACCAACAGTAACACCATCACCACCACCACTTCCACCACCAACAGTAACACCATCACCACCACCAACAGTTAACACCATCACCACCACCACCACAACCCCTACCAGCACCACCACCAAAAGTAACACCATCACCACCACCTCCCCAAACAGTAACACCATCACCACCACCACCACAACCCCTACCATCACCACCACCACCAACACTGCTACCATCATCACCACCACTAGCACCTCCACCACATGCAAATCACGGTCTGGGTCTCGTCACATGGGAATTAAATAATGATCTCAGTGACGGTGGGACGTGGCGGACCCTGCTGGCTTGTGTGTGTGTGTGTGTGAGAGAGAGAGAGAGAGAGAGAGAGAGAGAGAGAGAGAGAGAGAGAGAGAGAGAGAGAGAATATCGCTCCTTGATTTACAATGAAAGGCAAATTATGTAAATTCGAAAATACGTATCGTTTGACACTGAGCGGCCTCATATTTGTATTTGTTGGCCCTTTCTGTACCGATGACGTCTTTTTACTTTGGTTTCAGCTACATTCAGACGATTGTATACAACAAAGTAAGGATAATGGAAGCTAAAAGTATTAATAGCTAGATCTTGTAACCGTTTAATTGGTAGACGACCTTCCTAAGCTAAACATAATCATCCAAAAGTTGCCAGAGTATAATGAAAAGTACGCCACCGGTACTGAAGGGGTTAATATATATAGGCCTATATAATTTAATTTCGTTTCACATAGCAATCATGGTGTCAATTAAAGCCAATTTTCTAAGCACTAATAACCCTCTGAAGATTATGCCTCATTGCTGCAGTTTATTCTGGCTATCCTAAGACGATTTTATCATTTGGCGATATCATATGATAACATTAACCCTTCATAATCTGAGTAATATCCTCTAATAATAACGATAAAGCAGAACAAATGCGTCAATGTATCTTCCATGGGTTAAGTTACCATTGTATAAGTAGTAGTTAAGTGTAACTACTTGGTTTACTCAGTCATGGTAAGTATATTGACCTCAACTGTTGTCTGACAGTGTAAAGTGCCCTCGCTTGCTTTAACCTCTTCTGTACCGGCAACGTTATCTCAATTTTATTCTCGCAACATTTAGACGATTGTATGAAGCTTACGAGGGAAATATAGTAGCTATAAACAATATAATTGAGATACTGTGTAGCTTTATAATTGGTAGATATCCTTCTTGAGCTGAATGAAATCGAACTATAGTGGCCAGACTATGATGAAAAGGATGCAACCGGTACAGAGAGGATTAATGGCAATTGCACGAGAAATAAACATATATATAAATTTAACTTAATCAAATAACAACCTTAAAATAGTTATTATAAATCAACACTATACTCTTTATGTCTGGATGAGTAGTAGAATTGTACATGGAGAGGAGGATTTCTAGCCCCCTGCCACCAGCTAGCTTAACAACTATTAGGTGCAGGGCGGGTCTATTTTGATCCTCCCTGTTTTACTCCATTAGTTTGGAGATTTTAAGACGTTTCACCACATTAGTTTGGCGATTATAAGATGCTTCAACCCAATAAGGTGTCGATTATTCCTGGGCGAGCAATAGCGAGCCTGCAATTTGGGAGAAACCGGCCTTTGGCCGGGAACATTTTCTGCCGAAAAAAGTACATATTTAGCTTGAAGGGGGTCTGGGGAACGTTTTTTAGCTTGAAGGGGGTTTGGAGAGGCGTGTTTCTAAGCCTTGGGGGTTAACTAAAAACACATTGTTAAAAAATTGCTAAAATAAATAAAACCCTCAATAATAATTAAACAAAATAACATATTAACCTCCAGACGTTGCACCAGATAGTGTTAAAGATTGCGTCGAAAATATATGTATCAATAATAATGACCACGACTGTACATCAAATACTGACAGATAATTTTGCTCAACTTATGAAGCACCTTTATCAATCCAAGGCTTAACAGTCAAATATATTACCTCTTTCCTACAATCGTCTGAACATGGCAAGAATAAAACACAAATTACGAAATTCGTCTGGAGGTAGCAAAAATAAAAGCCATATTGACGTAACTTGATTGGAAGAGTTAAACAGGAATTAAGTCTTGATTGTAATACTCTTGGTAAGACGAAGAAAGGCATTCCCCTTGGGATATGAGAACACTGCTCAATAATTGAAATTGTATTAGTAAATGTGTAACAGGTAATTATGTTTTAAATATATTTTAACTCTTTGATCACATGAAGCGTTTTAGCAGTTAATTCTGGCTAATATTAGACAATTTGATATAGCTTAGGTACGGAATTTGGGAAGTGAAAGGGTAATGACTGTCTCAATTATCCCTCGGACTTCCATATACCCTTCCTAATCTGAATTAAATTGTATATTGATATACACACACATGTATATATTATGCATCATGACACATTTACAATATATGATATTTTGCATTTTACTCATGGTCGCTCTCTCTCCCTCCCTTTTTTTTTTTTGTAAGCCAGTTTAAACTCACCAGTTTGTATTTGTGTGTGTTTGCATCCAGTTTATCATTATGTAACATATATCTTATTTCACATGTCAACAGCCATGATTATATATCTATCTACTGTATATATATAAAACATGAACAATATATGCGAATATGCTTCCACACTAAAGGTGTGTAGAAAAGGGTAGGTTCACTGCACAAAGTTTAAAAAATGTTAGTGCTAAAATTAAATTGCATCTAAAATATATTGCATGCACAAAATAAGGGTTTAAAAAGTATGTCCGAGTATCTTATTAGAAGGCTCGGACTGTTGTGTACATATTAAAATAATGTTTATGTAAAGTAAGGTGGTGGTATACGTAGAGGAGGTGGTATACACTGGGAAAGCTCCGGGGAACACTGATTATCAACTCTGCGTAAGAAGAGTGGTATCGCCCCCCGTATAGTGGTACATGCCGGCCGAAATGTCTGTCTGTCTGTCTGTCCGATAACTCCTCCTAAACCGTTCGACGGATTTTCACCAATCTTCACACGAACATTCGGTGCGTGAATGCGACTGTAATAATTTTTTTTGTTTTTAATATGTGCAATAGTTATGATTTTAGGTCCAAAATATGGTTTTGACCCCCCCCCGCTCAGGACACCTACCCTCCACCCTGTACCTATTCCTAAGTAATGATGATGGCGTTCTGTGTGTGTGTCACAGGACGCCATCGTTTAGGGGGCGAGAAAAAAAACTCGCTCGCATTTGTTAGGTTAAGTTAGTTTAGTTGACTTTAGAAGGTGACAATTGTAGTGTTGATGATAGTAGTAGTGATGATGGTGGTAATATTAGTGATGATGGTAGTAGTAGTGATGATGGTACAATTGTAGTGATGATGATAGTAGTAGTAATAATGGTGGTAATATTAGTGATGATGGTAACCCTTCGCAGAGTTGGGTTTGCCGTTTTGATTTTGGGCGAAATGGCACGTCTACTTTATCAACTCTGCATAAGCAGAGTTCCAAAATACGGTTTTGCCCCCCCCTCCCTCAGGAGCCCCACCCTCACCCTGTACTTACCTATTCCCAAGCAAAGATGATGGGCGCACATACAGAACCCAATCGTTCTGCTCCTCATTTTCCAGGTTAAGTTAGTTTAGTTTACATTAGAAGTGATGGTAGTAATAGTGGGGATGATGGTGATAGTAGTGATGATGGTGATAATAGTAGTGATAATGGTTGTAGTTGTAGTGATGACGATGACAGTATTGATGATGATGGTAGTGATGATGATGACAGTAGTAGATATGATGGTGACAGTACTAGTAGTATTGATGATGGTCATAATAATAGTGATGATGGTGACAAGTAATGATGATAGTTGTAGTGAAAATGATGACAGTATTAATGATGGTAGTGACGATGGTGACAGCATTAGTGATGATGGTGAGTAGTAGTGATGATGGTGAAAGTTGTAGTGATGATGCATATAATAGTGATGATCAGAGTAGTGGTGATGATGATGAGAGTAGTAGTGATGATTATAATAGTAGTAGTGCTGATGATAGTAATGGTGATCGTGACTAGTAGTGATGATGGTGACCCATCGCAGAGTTGGGTATGCCGTTTTGATTTTGGGCAAAATGGCACGTTTACTTTATTGTAGTAATGATAGAATAGTGAGAGAGATGCAGAGTTGGGTTTGCCATTTTGATTTTGGGCAAAACGGCACGTCTACTTTATCAACTCTGAGTAAGCAGAGTTCCAAAATACGGTTTTGCCCCCCCTCCCTCAGGACCCCCATCCCCCACCCTGTACCTACCTATTCCCAAGCAATGATGATGGGTGCACATACAGAACGCAATCGTTCTGGGGGCAAACACAACTAGCTCAGTATTTGCCAGGTTAAGTTAGTTTAGTTGACATTAGAAGTGATGGTAGTAATAGTGGGGATGATGGTGATAGTAGTAATGATGATGATAATAGTAGTGATAATGGTTGTAGTTGTAGTGATGACGATGACAGTAGTGATGATGATGGTAGTGATGATGATGACAGTAGTAGATATGATGGTGACAGTACTAGTAGTATTGATGATGGTCATAATAATAGTGAAAATGATGACAGTATTAATGATGGTAGTGACGATGGTGACAGCATTAGTGATGATGGTGAGTAGTAGTGATGATGGTGAAAGTTGTAGTGATGATGAATATAATAGTGATGATCAGAGTAGTGGTGATGATGATGAGAGTAGTAGTGATGATTATAATAGTAGTAGTGCTGATGATAGTAATGGTGATCGTGACTAGTAGTGATGATGGTGACCCATCGCAGAGTTGGGTATGCCGTTTTGATTTTGGCCAAATGGCTAGTCTACTTTATTGTAGTAGCGATAGAATAGTGAGAGAGATGCAATATTGCGGCGAAGAGAGAGAGATTGCAGAGAATTGGTGACTGGACGGGAGTTAATGATACGAAAAGCTTTCCTCTCTTCTTTATCTAGGAGTGCGGTGTGAGAGGATCCTCCCCACACATGTGAACAATACTCAATACAAGGACGCACTGTGACGCACAGAGCAAGTAGCTGCGCAGGGGTAAAGAACCCCTTGAGGCAGTTGAGCACACCCAGCTTCTGGGAGGCTGCCTTAGCGAGACTGGTAATATGGTCTTTCCAAGTGAGAGCAGAAGAACAAGAGACACCGGGAACATTGAGGGAAGATGAAGGGTTGATTTTAGGTATTGAAGAATAAGGGATAGTCCTCTGGAGGTTCCTGACGGGTAGTAAGATGGATACATTGAGTTTTGGAAGCATTAAATGTAACAAGGTTTTCTCTACCCCAATTGGAAATAGTAACTAGATCAGAAGATAAGCATTTTATGGCTTCATTACATTTACTTTTGAGGGACTGCTGGCTGGGGCGTTCTGGAAAACTAGTTGAGTGGTGTAAAGCAGAGTCGTCTGCATATGAATGGATGGGACTAGATGTACAGTTGAGATCATTTATGAAAATTAGAAAGAGAATAGGATATATATATATATATATATATATATATATATATATATATATATATATATATATATATATATATATATATATATATATACCGGTATATATTATTTATAATGTGTAGATACATATATTCTGTATATACAATATTATAGCATATATTAGTTACCATGACGATAACAATAATAACAATGATTTTATACGTTTCATAAGAGACTTAATTGTGTGTATGTTAATTAATAGTCCAAGATCAACCTAAAAATAAAATTGAATCAACATTTTCATGTAGTTACTCTACTTAGTGAAGAATACTTTGTTATAGTATAACCGTCAACTAAATCTTGAGTCATATACTAAATAATCGACCAGTATCAAAGTAAAAAGGGAAGAAAGACACAACAGATCTACTAATCCCTACGGGGCTGCTTTTAGCTAAACTACCTAAACTAACCTATGTGATAGTGAAACAGAATAGCCTAGTATGGATATTGTATGAAAGATCCCTATGCAGCATGACAAATTTACAAAATGTTTATATTTATTATTGTATTCTTGCGCTCTCTCGTTCTCTCTCTTTCTTGTGTTTTTCTTTGTTTGTATGCCAGTTTAAGCTCACTTGTTCGTATTTGAGTTTGCTTGCATCCAGTATCATATACATTATATCAAATAAATAAGATGTATTAAATCACATGTACACAGTAATGATTGCATATACTGTATTTTGTTCTTTGTAATGTGTATGTTCATACCATACTGCCAATGATAATTTCATTTGTTTAACCCTTTCAGCACGATGACGTCTATATATTTTATATGTTGGGTAAAATTAGAGGATTGTATGCAGTTCAACAAGGATCTATGTTATTCAGAGGGTTTATTGAGATTGCATTTACGCTTTGATTCCTAGAGGTAGATTATAAGCTAAAGAAAATCGTCTAATGGTAACCAAATTATGATGATAATTACGTCATCGTGCTGAAAGGGTTAACATTTAGTTTTTATATATTGTTCGCACTACTAATTATGTTAACTTTGAATCACAATATGTTTTACCTCTTGTGTATTTATGTTTTCGCCCTCCCCAATTACTCTCAACGCTCCCTTATATAACCTCCTATATAATCCCCCCTCCTCCCTCACCAACACCACACCTCTCCCCTTGACCTCTTTTCTTAATTAACAAATCCCCTAAGTTCCCCGTCCCTGAACTTCGACCTGACATACACACTGATCCCCTGTCATGACCTTTGACCTCTGTCATATTATCCGGCCACTGTGCACCCCCCCCCCCCCATCATTCTCAGCGGTATTTATATGTTACAGCCTTTTTGAAAAAGTGGCCTTTTTGCGAAATGACCGGGAGCTTTGCAAAATGACCAAAAACCTAGCCTTTTTGTAAAATGACACTTAATGTCTGGCCCATTTGCAAAATGTCCAGCATATTGGCCTTTTTGTAAAATTACCTGTGCCCTTTTGCAAAATGACACCAAACGTCTAACCTAACCTAACCTAACCTAACCTAAAATGTTAAAAATAATATTGTTTCGATTAGGCCTACCCAATTTTTACAAATATATATGTGTACAGTTATTTAGAACTTTACATCAGGGCAATATGCTGTTTTTTTGTAAATTGGCCAGACGTTTGGTGTCATTTTGCAAAAAGGCAGAGGTAATTTTACAAAAAGGCCAATATGCTGGACATTTTGCAAATGGGCCAGACATCATGTGTCATTTTACAAAAAGGCTAGGTTTTTGGTCATTTTGCAAAGCTCCCGGTAATTTCGCAAAAAGGCCACTTTTTCAAAAAGACCGTAACATATTATACACTCCCATACATGCAATTAAAGCGGTGTCACACGAGCGATGTTCCGTCAATTATTTTGGGCATATGATTGTAATCTGGCAGTTTCAAATTATGTATATAAGTATGTAGAGTATGTATATATTCAGGCACATACCCCATGGCTGGAGGTGGCCGACTCGAGACAGAGCCCGAGCAGAAACAACAACATTAAAGCAAAAATAATAATATTAAGATAACAAATAATATAAATAAAATTAAATAAAACATAAGTTTCATAACAATTAAACTACCTATCATAATTTAACTTCGATCTAGTTTCCGATTCCAATGTGCAAGAGCTTCAGAATTATACGAGACAAAACTTGCTCATCGAAAATTGCAGGAAAATACACTTGAGTGGCATACATCGCCTTTACTTTCACCTAAATACACTTGAGTGGCATACATCGCCTTTACTCTCACCTAAATACACTTGAGTGGCATACATCGCCTTTACTCTCACCTAAATACACTTGAGTGGCATACATCGCCTTTACTCTCACCTAAATACACTTGAGTGGCATACATCGCCTTTACTCTCACCTAAATATACTTGAGTGGCATACATCGCCTTTACTCTCACCTAAATACACTTGAGTGGCATACATCGCCTTTACTCTCACCTAAATACACTTGAGTGGCATACATCGCCTTTACTCTCACCTAAATACACTTGAGTGGCATACATCGCCTTTACTCTCACCTAAATACACTTGAGTGGCATACATCGCCTTTACTCTCACCTAAATACACTTGAGTGGCATACATCAACTTTACTCTCACCTAAATACACTTGATTGGCATACATCGCCTTTACTCTCACCTAAATACACTTGAGTGGCATACATCGCCTTTACTCTCACCTAAATACACTTGAGTGGCATACATCACCTTTACTCTCACCTAAATACACTTGAGTGGCATACATCGCCTTTACTCTCACCTAAATACACTTGAGTGGCATACATCGCCTTTACTCTCACCTAAATACACTCGAGTGGCATACATCGCCTTTACTCTCACCTAAATACACTCGAGTGGCATACATCGCCTTTACTCTCACCTAAATACACTCGAGTGGCATACATCGCCTTTACTCTCACCTAAATACACTCGAGTGGCATACATCGCCTTTACTCTCACCTAAATACACTCGAGTGGCATACATCGCCTTTACTCTCACCTAAATACACTCGAGTGGCATACATCGCCTTTACTCTCACCTAAATACACTTGAGTGGCATACATCGCCTTTACTCTCACCTAAATACACTTGAGTGGCATACATCGCCTTTACTCTCACCTAAATAAACTTGAGTGGCATACATCACCTTTACTCTCACCTAAATACACTTGAGTGGCATACATCACCTTTACTCTCACCTAAATACACTTGAGTGGCATACATCACCTTTACTCTCACCTAAATACACTTGAGTGGCATACATCGCCTTTATTCTCACCTAAATACACTTGAGTGGCATACATCGCCTTTATTCTCACCTAAATACACTTGAGTGGCATACATCGCCTTTACTCTCTCACCTAAAGATAACGCTAGCAAGCATCGAAACAGTCATGCCGTTACTATAAAAACCTTTTCCACCATGTCGGTATCATTTTTATGACAGTGAATAATTATTTTATCTCATATGTTATCTTGTTATATAGTTGATGTCCCATTATGCATGTGATCATAAAGAAACATTACCAGTGTGATATTCCCTGTTATCTTATTATATTATTGATATATTGTGGCGAAGTCCATGTCTGTCATCTAAACCTGCATTAAATAGTAGTCTGCTCCATCTTCCCACTCACTGATATTGTTCGCCGATGTGATTGTCAGTCATCGAAACCTATATATAATATCAGTCTGCTCCTTATCTCTCTCTCTCTCTCTTGCGATATATATATATATATATATATATATATACAGTATATATTGTGACGCACCCAGTGCGTGGCAACTTAACCTGATTGTACTCCTTGGTACTCCACTGTGCCGCCGCGGTGCGGTGCCGCTGTGCCGCTGTGCCGTGCTGGCTGCTTATATTGAGTGTGACAACGTATAACTATGTTCTTTGTATCTCTGCAAAGGTCTCGTCATGTGCTAACCAGTGGTGGGTTTTGTTTTAAGCCATGTCGAGACCTTCCATTTAATATGTAGTATCAATAGAGAAGTTGATAGATAAGACAATAGGAATTCAGAGAGAGAGAGTGAGTTAGACTTCAGAGCGAGAGGGTAGCAATGCGCCACGCTGCCGGGGGGGGGGTGGTTGCCAGACGTATGGACCGGTTGGCAGCCCTGCGCTTATAACTAGGTGCGACAGGGTTGGTAGTCCATTGCCGCCTGCCTATGCTGCCTGGGCTGCCCATGTTGTCGTGCTGCACATTGCCTGGAGGCTCGCTGTGTGTTCCATGATCAGGTTGCCTAGAACCTTTGAGATTCTAACATCCCTTGCCCTCTCTCCCCATTTCTCACGGTTGCACTCTTTCTCTCTGACGACATTACTCTCATTTCATTCTTCTCTCTATTTAAATGCATAACCTTCCCTTGAGGTCCTAAAGGAGTTTCAGCACTCACCTCTCGTATTACTCTTAGGACAAGCATATATTTACATGTATTAGATTTAAGGGGTTAATGTGAACAGCGATCTTCTTGATGAGGATAGTTGGTGAACGTTCTACATGTTCACGAGTTATATGCCCAGCTCATCATCCAATTTGTGACTAGACTAGTGCCATGTGTAAGAGCCCGACCATGCCCAGGAGTTGTCTGTAGAGGGGCGAGGACTTAGCCTTGATTTGCCTACCGAGCCAGGAGCGAGTGCAGTACCAGAGACTACAGCTCGCTCGTAGTGCCGGTATAGTAGAGTAACGTAATTTATCTGTCCTTGTGTTCTCTGCAGTCTTTTCCTGGGTTCTCGCTTTCGGTGCTGGGACTCGTTGTTCCTGTGACTTGGCCTGCTAGCTAGAACACATGGGGATGATGAGTGGGTGATATCTTTATTTTACTATGCATTGCAGCTCTCTTTAAGTTTATGTATATAACACTTTACAATACACATTACTCACACACAAGACAACACTATTAATACTTTCATGTATCAATTAACTGCACTGTCGTTTTGCTGCTGTGTCCGGAGTTCCGTTGCGTAGGGCGCATACGGACTCAGAGGGGAGACAGAGTGAGAGAAGCGAAGTAGCCTATGCGGTAGTAGGCTACCGGCGCAGTACTGTTGCCTGCAACCTTTTAGTTATTCCAAGTATAGATTCATTATTATAATAAGTGACTACTATTTATGTTCCTTCCATGTGTATTATTAGGTATCTACTGGATCATGAACATCTTGTATGCTACATGCTAGTGCATGTTAGTAGGGGACAGTTATTCTAGTGCACGCGCTTTCAAGTAGGCGTGTACATTTGTCATTTAGCATTTCACTGTCATACCTTTAGCCTGCTTCTATTCTACATTATTAGAGGCTTAATATTAACGTAGTTTCTTGAGTATTGCATTTCTTTAGTCATAACGTAACCTATAAATGTCTGAGGGAGTTTAGCCTCATAGCCTACCCCTGTTGTACACTTTCGCCGAGTTAAGGTACCTCGTTACCATAGACGATAACTCTGTAGGGCGTTGGTGCTTTTGTTGTCTGGAGCATATAGTATTTGGGACTGGAATCGAGCGTGTCGTTGTCACATAAGCCATTTCTGTCCTACGATCAAGAATCCCGAATATGTATTGCCGATCCAGCCGTAACAAAATGGCGACCTTGCACAAGATTCAGTAGTATCCTATCACATGTTTTTTGGAGAACTATTCTATGCTACCTAGTAGAGCTGGCTAGAATTTTCTTGCATATTGGAGGAATTTTTATTGTGTCATTATTGTATTGGTGGACTTGCAGATTGTTTCGTTGGGGGTGTCTAGAGTAGAGTCATTCAAGCATCTTTAACATTTTGTGAGTCGAGACTGCAATTAGTAATAAGCACTTCTTTTTTTTTATGAATAGCAATTGTATAACCAGCACTATGTCTAATGACTCATCATTTACGGGGGAGGATAACACGGTACAGCCTAGTAACCAGCAAGTACAACAGATGTTTAGGGAGGGGAGTGTTATAAGTGGAGAGAGGGATGCCCGGGCATTTTTGCAGACACCTTTGACCGAACAGCGCCTGCAGGCTATTGATTGTTACGGTCTTCGCTGTTTAGCCACGGTTTTGGGGCGGGACTGTCCTGACAGTTGGCCCAAGAAGAATTTGGTGGCATGTTTGTTGGGTGATGGCGATGGGGCGGTGGGTGGAGTGGGGTCTTGGGGGGTTCCCTCCAAGCCTCCATTCCACTCTACCCCTGAGCTGGGCCCTCAGCCAGCGAGTCTTAGCACGATGCAGCAGGAGGGTTCTCAATGGCAAGCTGGCTTACGTCTCGGTGTGGATCCCCCATTTTGTGCTCTCCCCCCCCAGGCATGTCTCCTGAGATGTTATTTCAGCTAGAACTAGCTAAGCTTAAGCTGCAGGAGACTCAGATACAACAGGCTAGTATAGAACGGATTAAGCTGCAGGAGATTCAGATACAACAGGCTAGTATAGAACGCATAGAGGTTGCTAGAATCCAAGCCAATCAGGATGCAACCAGGTACCAGGCTGAAATGGATGTCGAGAAGTCTAGAGTAGAGACCACGGGGCGTCATCTCGGTGGTGGGCACTGGGTTACAGACTCACTTTCGCATTTAATTAAGTTAGTACCCGCATTTGATGAGACAGCAGTGACTGAGTTTTTTGCTCGTTTCGAAAAGAAGTGTCGTGAGTATGACTGGCCGGAGGTTAAATGGGCAGCATTAGTTTCATCACGTCTAGTGGGTAAGGGGTTGAAAGCCTACGATGCACTGTCACTGGACGAGAGTGTAGTGTATGGACTGGTGAAGGAGGCTGTGCTCCGGGCCTACGAACTGCAACCCGAAACTTATAGATTGAAGTTCCGTGGCGTGAATAAGAAGAGCGACGTCAGTTTTATGGAGCACGCACGGGACTTAACAGATGCAGGTAATAACTGGTTTCGGTCCGAGCACGCAGAGTCGGCTGAGGAAATTAAGCAACTTTTCTATCTGGAACAGTTTTACAAATGTACTGGAACCGATCTAACGCTGAACATTAAGGAAAAATGTCCCAAGACAGTAGAGGAGGCTGCCAAGATGGCAGACCTCAGATTATCATTGATTCGTGGTTGCGGTGCCGCTCAGAGGGCTGAGTCAGGGCAGAAGGGGCGCTATACCCCACCCACCAGAGTTTTCGATAATAACAAATCCTATGACACACATAACCACACTAAATGCATTGCACCTAATAACACCTACAAACACAAGCCTCTCCCGTTTACTAAAGGTCAGGCCCCTTCTTCGCCCGCACAAGGGAAGAAGCCCATTGGGGATGTGAAATGTTACAAATGTCAGAAGCTAGGCCATTATTCACGTGAGTGCCCTAGTAACACTCCCGCTAAGCCGGTGTCATTGGTTCACAGTATCGGTGTGTCTCTGAAGGCTGCAGCAACTGCCCGGGGTAGGTTGTCAGCAGCTGAGGCACACGCGGTAAAGAAGCGTACGGAAGGCTCGACACCTGTCCGGGACGCTTTCTGTAGCCATCGGGGACACAGGTTTGTGAGCTGGGGGAGTGAACTACGGAGGGTTGACTTGCTGAGGGATACGGGGGCTTCGCAAACTTTGTTGAGGAACTTCACAGGGAAACCGATAAATGCGGCCAGAGTTGTTGTGGTGCAGGGTATAAATGCTACGAGGTCATACCCACTTGTGAGGTTGGAGTTGAGAGTGGGAGAGGTGTGCAGGGAGCTGGATGTAGGGATCGTTGAGTGTTTGCCAGTTGAGGGCGTCGACCTTCTTCTCGGCAACGACTTTGCGGTGCCCACTTCCGGGACTCCACCCTTAGTCGTTGCCGAGAGGGCGGCCGACGTGGATGGTGAGAATCGGGAATGGGTTGGGAGGTGCCAACAGGATGAGATGGCCTGTGTGGTAACCCGATCTCGCTCTGCGGCTCCTGCACAGCCTAGCACTCAACCTCGGGGACAGTGGAGGAAGGATCAGGAGAAGGTTGCTAAGGGCAGGAAAAGGGACATTGATTCTGCTGCACTTCTCGGTGATTCGGTACTTGGACCTATAATAAACACGGGAGTTGACTCTGGCCCAGATATGGTGTGTAACAAGGCAGAGTTGGGTAAGACTTCGCGTGAGGCAAGAGCTGTAGCGAGAGCCACTAAGGCAGTAGAGCCTACTAGCCGGGGTAATGTCTTATTACAAAACCATCTTGATGCATTGACGCCCAGGGACATTAGTGAGCAGCAGCTGCAAGACGCTAGCCTAGCTCGTTATAGCAATGGTGCCATAGAGTTGGAGGAAGATGGGGATGCGAAGCCGGGAGATTTCTTTAGGCTCAACAGGATATTGTACTGCAGATTTCTAGACCCCAAATCGAAGTGGGAGGGCGGTGCGAGGGTAGTAGACCAGGTGGTTGTTCCAAATAAGTATAGAGAGTCCTTATTGTGTCTGGCGCATGATGTGCCGGTGGCGGGTCATTTGGGGGTAACAAAAACATTGGCGGCATTGGGCAGGTTTTTCTGGTGGCCTGGGGTCAAGGCTGATGTCTGTGCATGGGTGGCTGGGTGTGCGACCTGCCAGACAACGGGGAAGCCTAACCAGACAATCCCGAAGGCACCTTTGTTTCCCATACCTGTCACCGGGCCTCCGTTCAGCAAAGTTGTAGTAGATTTGGTTGGCCCTTTCCCGCCTACTAGTAGTGGCAATAAATTCCTGTTGACAATCATGGATGTGGCTACGAGATACCCGGACGCATACCCCATGAGAAACGGCTCGGCAAAGGCAGTTGTTAAAAACTTATTATTGTTCTGTTCCCGTTATGGATTTCCACGTGAGGTGCAGTCAGACCAGGGGAGCAATTTTACATCCAAATTGTTCAAGCAAACCCTTCAGTTGCACGGTATATGTTCTGTAGTGTCGTCAGCCTACCATCCCGAGAGTCAGGGAGTCTTGGAGCGGTGGCACTCGACCCTGAAGAGTATGCTACGCTGTTACTGTGCAGAACATGACACTGATTGGGATTTGGGTCTGCCGTATGTTCTGTTCGCTGCACGTGAAGTCCCAGGAGAGAGCCTGGGGTTCAGTCCAAATCAACTAGTCTTTGGCCATAATGTGAGAGGACCTTTAAGTATGGTGAAAGAGATCTGGGAGGGCGAAGAGAAGCCGGGGTCTGTACTTAAATATATCCTTGAGAGCCGGGAGAGACTTATAGGTTGCATGGCAGCGGCAGGTAATAACTTGGTTAATGCACAGGCGGTCATGAAGCACCAGTATGACGCCAAGGTGAAGCTTCGGGAGTTTTCGGTGGGTCAGGAGGTAATGTTGCTTTTACCTTTGCCTGGACACCCCCTTTCTGCCAAGTTTATTGGGCCGTATGTGGTGGCTAAGAAACTGTCCGACCTTGATTATCTCGTTGCAACACCTGACCGTAGGAAAAAACATCAGTTATGTCATGTTAACCTCATGAAAGAGTATGTGAGACGCCCCTCAGAGCCTCTCACTGTCCCTGTGCTGGCCTGCAGCGGCCAGGGTGGAGAAGGAGGTGGGGACAGTCATGCTGCTGAGGAGGATAGCTGGGACTGTGTCATTTCCGCGGAACAGTGGGCGGGGAATACTGAACAAGAGGCTAGGCAAGCTGTAAGTCACCTGCCTGAGCACCAGGGTGCTGCTGTCCTAGGCCTGTTCAGGTCATACCCCTCTGTTTTCGCCGAACACCCAGGTCTCACTACTCAGGTAACGCACGACGTGGACGTCGGTGATAATGTGCCCTTCAAGTCAGTGCCCTACCGTGTGCCCCCGGTAAAGTTGCCAGCTTTACGGCAGGAGTTAAAGTACATGGTTGAGAGAGGGATGATCACTGAAGGTTATGTGAAGTGGACATCACCCGTCACGTTGCAGCCAAAACCTGACGGCAAGGTGCGGTTCTGCATAGATTTTCGTAGGCTAAATGGCTTGACCACTACCAACCCTTACCCTTTGCCTCGAGTTGACGACAGCGTGGACAAGATAGGGACTGCAAAGTACCTTACTAAAATTGATCTTGTAAAAGGCTACTGGCAAGTACCCCTGTCGGACCGAGCTAAGCAAGTTTGTGGTTTTGTGGTAGATGGCAAGACCTACCAATGTAACGTAATGCCTTATTGGCTTAAGAACGCACCTGCCACGTTTCAGAACCTGATGAACGATATTTGTGACGAAATCCCTAACTGCACGGTCTACCTTGATGACGTGATAGTGTATGATGACAATTTTGAAAATCACCTAAGGCACTTAGAGACCCTGTTTGGGAAGTTGCACGATGCTGGGCTGGTGGTGAACCTGAGGAAGTGCGAGTTTGTAAAGGCTACTGTGCAGTATCTTGGCTTCGTGGTCGGGTTAGGCCGGGTGTGCCCCCCCCTGAGCAAGATACAGGCTATCAATATGTTTCCCAGGCCCACCACTAAGCGCCAGGTCATGCGGTTCCTAGGTATGATAGGCTATTATAGGCGCTTCATCCGGGGATACTCTACTGTCTTAGCACCGTTAACTGATCTACTGTCGAAGTCAGTGAAGTTCTGTTGGGCTGCGGAGTGTCAGAGGGCTTTCGACCTAGTCAAGCACCTGCTGTGTACACATCCGATTTTGAGAGCCCCAGACTTCTCCAGGAGTTTTCAGCTGGCGACTGATGCCAGCGGTGTGGGTGCCGGGGCAGTGTTACTGCAGACTGATTCCGAGGGCTTGGAACACCCAGTGAGCTTCTTTTCTCGCAAGTTTAATTCGGCACAAAGGAATTACTCGACTATAGAGAAGGAGCTTCTTGCTATCGTTTTGTCGCTCAAACATTTCGAAGTTTATGTTCCAGCCTACGGCCCGGTAGTGACGATTTATACAGACCATCATCCCTTGAAATTCCTAAATCAGTTTCACAATCGGAATATGCGGTTGACCAGGTGGTCCCTAATGCTCCAAGAGTATAATCTCAACATTCAGCATATTGCCGGGAGTGAGAACGTGATAGCAGATTGTCTATCAAGGGTTGATGATCCAGGATAGTCGTGCACGGTGTGTGGGTTGAGCAGGAGTAAAATTAGGCTATCATAACGCCGTCCAAAAAGATTATAAAACAATAAAATAAACGAGAAATTTTTTTTTTAGTTTTGTAAGTCTTTATTGTTGTAGCATGATGCATGCGATATTGTGTTTTATGTATAATTCACACTTCAGTTGTTGTGCACCTTTTGCAATTAGTGGCAGCTAAGGGTAGCAGGTCGGTTGGTTGCCTGTCAGATTTTGATAATGCTTCTAAGGTCGATTATCTA
Source organism: Lithodes maja (assembly GCA_037953745.1). NCBI lineage: Eukaryota > Metazoa > Arthropoda > Malacostraca > Decapoda > Lithodidae > Lithodes > Lithodes maja. The sequence goes on from JBAKBP010008524.1 coordinate 52,838, forward strand.
AAATCTTGGGGGGGCTGTGACGCACCCAGTGCGTGGCAACTTAATCTGATTGTACTCCTTGGTACTCCACTGTGCCGCCGCGGTGCGGTGCCGCTGTGCCGCTGTGCCGTGCTGGCTGCTTATATTGAGTGTGACAACGTATAACTATGTTCTTTGTATCTCTGCAAAGGTCTCGTCATGTGCTAACCAGTGGTGGGTTTTGTTTTAAGCCATGTCGAGACCTTCCATTTAATATGTAGTATCAATAGAGAAGTTGATAGATAAGACAATAGGAATTCAGAGAGAGAGAGTGAGTTAGACTTCAGAGCGAGAGGGTAGCAATGCGCCACGCTGCCGGGGGGGGGGTGGTTGCCAGACTTATGGACCGGTTGGCAGCCCTGCGCTTATAGCTAGGTGCGACAGGGTTGGTAGTCCATTGCCGCCTGCCTATGCTGCCTGGGCTGCCCATGTTGTCGTGCTGCACATTGCCTGGAGGCTCGCTGTGTGTTCCATGATCAGGTTGCCTAGAACCTTTGAGATTCTAACATCCCTTGCCCTCTCTCCCCATTTCTCACGGTTGCACTCTTTCTCTCTGACGACATTACTCTCATTTCATTCTTCTCTCTATTTAAATGCATAACCTTCCCTTGAGGTCCTAAAGGAGTTTCAGCACTCACCTCTCGTATTACTCTTAGGACAAGCATATATTTACATGTATTAGATTTAAGGGGTTAATGTGAACAGCGATCTTCTTGATGAGGATAGTTGGTGAACGTTCTACATGTTCACGAGTTATATGCCCAGCTCATCATCCAATTTGTGACTAGACTAGTGCCATGTGTAAGAGCCCGACCATGCCCAGGAGTTGTCTGTAGAGGGGCGAGGACTTAGCCTTGATTTGCCTACCGAGCCAGGAGCGAGTGCAGTACCAGAGACTACAGCTCGCTCGTAGTGCCGGTATAGTAGAGTAACGTAATTTATCTGTCCTTGTGTTCTCTGCAGTCTTTTCCTGGGTTCTCGCTTTCGGTGCTGGGACTCATTGTTCCTGTGACTTGGCCTGCTAGCTAGAACACATGGGGATGATGAGTGGGTGATATCTTTATTTTACTATGCATTGCAGCTCTCTTTAAGTTTATGTATATAACACTTTACAATACACATTACTCACACACAAGACAACACTATTAATACTTTCATGTATCAATTAACTGCACTGTCGTTTTGCTGCTGTGTCCGGAGTTCCGTTGCGTAGGGCGCATACGGACTCAGAGGGGAGACAGAGTGAGAGAAGCGAAGTAGCCTATGCGGTAGTAGGCTACCGGCGCAGTACTGTTGCCTGCAACCTTTTAGTTTTTTTTTTTTTTTTTTTTTTGTCTATATTCCAACTACTCCCTCTCGGGCATAGGCTGAGAGCCTGTACATTCCACCGCTCAACACGGTGAAGCCCGTGAGGTCTTGTTCCAGTCTGGGGAGTGAGACATGTGAAGCATCCATCATGGCTCGAAGCAGCTCCATCTCTGAAGCGGCTGGTTGCTTCGCTCAAGTGCTTCACCGTCTCATCCTCCAGACTCAGACCCTCACTCGTAGAACGCCACCTATTGAGCAGTGAACTCACTAGGCATTGTCCCCCTGTAACATATTTTGAATATGGGAATATTCATACAGTGTTATTTAATCAGGGAACAATGAGGGTATTTTTTTGGCATTTCGGTGGGCTTTGTGGTAATGCACTGATACTAGGTACAGCACAAATTCAATCCCAATAATATCTTCCCATTGACATATCGGGATTTGAACCCGGGTCCATTGGATTACCAATCCAGTGGCATGACCACTCCACCACACCTCCCCTTAACCTTTAACCTTTTAGTTATTCCAAGTATAGATTCATTATTATAATAAGTGACTACTATTTATGTTCCTTCCATGTGTATTATTAGGTATCTACTGGATCATGAACATCTTGTATGCTACATGCTAGTGCATGTTAGTAGGGGACAGTTATTCTAGTGCACGCGCTTTCAAGTAGGCGTGTACATTTGTCATTTAGCATTTCACTGTCATACCTTTAGCCTGCTTCTATTCTACATTATTAGAGGCTTAATATTAACGTAGTTTCTTGAGTATTGCATTTCTTTAGTCATAACGTAACCTATAAATGTCTGAGGGAGTTTAGCCTCATAGCCTACCCCTGTTGTACACTTTCGCCGAGTTAAGGTACCTCGTTACCATAGACGATAACTCTGTAGGGCGTTGGTGCTTTTGTTGTCTGGAGCATATAGTATTTGGGACTGGAATCGAGCGTGTCGTTGTCACATAAGCCATTTCTGTCCTACGATCAAGAATCCCGAATATGTATTGCCGATCCAGCCGTAACAATATATATATATATATATATATATATATATATATATATATATATATATATATATATATATATATATAAATGTGTGTTTTGTGTATTTGCCTGTATACATGTTATACCGGTCACCCTATGCCCTTCGTCCTTCCTCCCCTTGTCTTCCTCCCCCTCACCCTCCCTCTCCCCAAGTTAATCAAGGTGATGATAGTACCGTCACAAGCCAAACATGCAATCACACTCCCCTCTAATTGTCTGCCTGCCTCACCTCACTTCACCTCTCTGGTCACACCATTGTATCCCCTCACTCACCTCCTGCTCTATAAGCTTGCCTCTCTGACCTATTAACCCGTTCAGTACCGGCCACGTTGTTTGGTTTTTATTTTAGGTACATTCAGACGATTTTATGAAACTTCGTCAGGATATAATATGGCAGCTACAAGGCCTTCTAATGGATAGACGTCCTTCCTAAGCCGATTAAAATCGTCTAATTGTAGCTCGAATTGAACAAAAACATCACCAGTACAGTATGGGTTGACTTATAGTATTTTTATCACTTATACTGTCCTCTAATCGTCTTACTTAGCCTGACCTCACCTCTCATGTCACAGCAGGTCTACTTTTAGCTCACCTCACCTGCCTCCTGGTTTATCTCCTCCCCTTCCCTTTAACCTTTATTGATGTACATCAGTTTTCTTTATCGTCTTTCCTCAACTTACTTTCTTTATCAACCCGGAAACAGCTCAACATGACCACAGTCTTAAGCTGTCTTGGGTTAGACTGGATGAGGCGGTTAGGTAAAGTTAGGTTAAAGTGGCTAGCAATACAATATGGTAGGCTTGGGGATATCACTGTAGTAAATTAAAGAGTATTGCCTGTGACCCGTTTCTGTGGAAGTATTTTGTTGGGGCTCTTTTTGAATGTGGCCAGTTTGTTGAAATTGACGCGCAATATCGTACGTTTTCACTCAGTTCATATATACATTCTTCACCTCACTTCTTTACTCATGTCTCCTCAAATGTATTTATTTATCATCTTGTGTTCATAACATAGCATTTCATAGCACACACACACACACACACACACACACACACAGGATAACTTCTCCAAATAACTCATCGGCATCGCTTTTCTTATTAAATTTGTCTTATCATTATATAATACTGTGTATTTTGATTAATATTGTGTGTCTTGCATTAAGGTATTTTGCTTTTTATGTGCAATAAAAGTTCAAAATCAAGTGGTACAAGGAATAAAGTACCAGGGAAAATTATAGTTATCGTGCATTCGCCAGGAAGCGATGATATAGTTTGCTGAGGGAGTGTTAGTACCAACATTGATGTATGGGTGTGGAACTCCGTTCTTGTATAATGAGGGAGTGTTAGTACCAACATTGATGTATGGGTGTGGAACTCTGGTCTGGTATAATGAGGGAGTGTTAGTACCAACATTGATGTATGGATGTGGAACTCTGGTCTTGTACAATGAGGAAGTGTTAGTACCAACATTGATGTATGGGTGTGGAACTCTGGTCTTGTATAATGAGTGAGTGTTAGTACCTACATTGATGTATGGATGTGGAACTTTGGTCTTGTATAATGACGGAGTGTTAGTACCAACATTGATGTATGGGTGTGGAACTTTGGTCTGGTATAATGAGGGGGTGTTAGTACCAACATTGATGTATGGGTGTGGAACTTTGGTCTTGTATAATGAGGGAGTGTTAGTACCAACATTGATGTATGGGTGTGGAACTCTGGTCTTGTATAATGAGGGAGTGTTAGTACCAACATTGATGTATGGGTGTGGAACTCTGGTCCTGTATAATGAGGGAGTGTTAGTACCAACATTGATGTATGGGTGTGGAACTCTGGTCTGGTATAATGAGGGGGTGTTAGTACCAACATTGATGTATGGGTGTGGAACTCTGGTCTTGTATAATGAGGGAGTGTTAGTACCAACATTGATGTATGGGTGTGGAACTCTGGTCTGGTATAATGAGGGGGTGTTAGTACCAACATTGATGTATGGGTGTGGAACTCTGGTCTGGTATAATGAGGGAGTGTTAGTACCAACATTGATGTATGGGTGTGGAGCTTTGGTCTTGTATAATGAAGGCGTGTTAGTACCAACATTGATGTATGGGTGTGGAACTCTGGTCCTGTATAATGAGGGAGTGTTAGTACCAACATTGATGTATGGGTGTGGAACTCTGGTCTGGTATAATGAGGGGGTGTTAGTACCAACATTGATGTACGGGTGTGGAACTTTGGTCTTGTATAATGAGGGAGTGTTAGTACCAACATTGATGTATGGGTGTGGAACTCTGGTCCTGTATAATGAGGGGGTGTTAGTACCAACATTGATGTATGAGTGTGGAACTTTGGTCTGGTATAATGAGGGAGTGTTAGTACCAACATTGATGTATGGGTGTGGAACTTTGGTCTTGTATAATGAGGGAGTGTTAGTACCAACATTGATGTATGGGTGTGGAACTCTGGTCCTGTATAATGAGGGGGTGTTAGTACCAACATTGATGTACGGGTGTGGAACTTTGGTCTTGTATAATGAGGGAGTGTTAGTACCAACATTGATGTATGGGTGTGGAACTTTGGTCTTGTTTAATGAGGGAGTGTTAGTACCAACATTGATGTATGGGTGTGGAACTCTGGTCTGGTATAATGAGGGAGTGTTAGTACCAACATTGATGTATGGGTGTGGAACTCTGGTCTTGTATAATGAGGGAGTGTTAGTACCAACATGGATGTATGGGTCTGGAACTCTGGTCTTGTATAATGAGGGAGTGTTAGTACCAACATTGATGTATGGGTGTGGAACTCTGGTCTTGTATAATGAGGGAGTGTTAGTACCAACATTGATGTATGGGTGTGGAACTCTGGTCTTGTATAATGAGGGAGTGTTAGTACCAACATTGATATATGAGTGAGGAACTTTGGTCTTGTATAATAATGGAGTGTTAGTACCAACATTGATGTGTGGGTGTGGAACTTTGTTCTGGTATAATTTCAACCTTAGCCAGCTCACTCGACAAGTTTGTTGCGGGGTTTTGTTAATAAACCATAGGTGTGTAAGTAAAATAGAATCCCAGCCACATGAAATTGATAGTAATAACGAACATTCTGATAGCGTAGATTTTCCGTCTAGGTCCAGTAGTTCAACAGGTAAAAATAAATTAGTTAAAAACAATAGAAAAATAGTTGCAAATACAAGTAATAGTTTGAGTGTTTATTATACAAATTGCAGGAGTTTATGTAACAAAATGAACGAACTTAGAGCACTGATTAGCAAAGAAAATATAGACATAATAGCGCTAACTGAAACATGGATTAATACAGAAACCAGGCATTTTTTTAGCAGAGTTTGATATACCGGGATATAGTTTGTTTAAATATGACCGAACAAGTAAGAGGGGTGGCGGTATAGCAGTGTTTGTCAGGAGTTCATTAAAAAGCTGTACTAAATCAGGTATTAGAGTAAATAATGAAAATGAAAGTGTTTGGGTAGAAGTTAACGAAGGTAGTGAGACTTTAGTTATTGGAGTTATGTATAGACCGCCAAATATGAGTAGAAATGACGGAACATCATTATGGGAGGAAATTAAAATAGCATCAAGGCTTAGCAACGTGTGCATTATGGGGGATTTTAATTTCCCTAATATAGATTGGCAGCAACAAATAGGCGACACTGATTCAAAGGAGTTTATTGAGGTAGTACAAGATAGTTTTTTATCTCAATTCATAGATACGCCGACTAGAGGTGATAATATTCTCGATTTAGTTTTCAGTAACAATGAACATATGATAAATAGTGTAGAAATCGGGGACCACCTAGGAAATAGTGATCACAATTCTGTGTATTTTAATATACAATGGAAAGGTAATATCAGAGAGAATACAACATTAATACCTGACTTCAGAAAAGCCAATTATGGTGGGTTAAGAGAAGACCTGTTAGCGGACCCTATGGTCAAAAAATTAAGTCGATCCAGGTGTCCAAATGAGTGTATCCTTTCTCAGGCACCTGTCATCTTAAGTCAGGAGGAGACGTCAAACTTGGTAGATACATACGATAATTTTATCAAGTCAGTATTCAATGCGCAAAATAAATATATCCCCAAAAGAAAATTTAGATCAACACAGAACCAACCCAAATGGATGAATAATAGACTATTAGATCTTCTAGGAAAAAAGAGAGGAATATATAGAAAAATTAAAAAAGGCGAAATTCACCTACTTGCTTACTATCAGAATCTATCACGACAGGTAAAAAAGGATATTAGTAAAGAAAAAAGAAATTATGAAATTAAGGTTGCCAATGATTCAAAAAATAATCCTAAAGCTTTTTACCAACTATATAAATCCAAGGTTAGAGATGTAATTGGTCCCCTTAAAACTTCGATAGGAAAATTGACAGGAAGTGATTTAGAAATGTGCAGTACATTAAATAGTCAATTTCTTTCCGTTTTCACTAATGAAAATTTGGCACAGTTTCCAGAAGTCCGTAAGGTATACAGCGATAGTATAGAAAATAGGTTAAGTACGGTTACTATAAGTAGAAATGATGTGGTTAAGGAAATTGACAGACTGAAACCTCATAAATCGCCTGGTCCTGATGAGGTATATGCTAGAGTATTAAAAGAATGCAGAGATGAGTTAAGTTACCCATTAACATTTCTATTTAACAAGTCATTAGAAACAGGTATTGTTCCAGAAGCTTGGAAGCTTGCAAATGTAGTTCCGATCTTCAAAAAAGGTGATAAATCAATAGCATCCAATTACCGTCCCATTAGTCTCACTTCAATCATAGGAAAGCTACTAGAGTCAATTATTGCTAGGAAAATGAGAAACCACTTAGAAACATTTAACTTAATCAATTCTTCTCAGCATGGATTCACTCAGGGACGGTCTTGCCTTACTAATTTGCTTAGTTTTTTCTCAGAGGTATATGAAGCAGTAGATAATGACAAGTCATATGATATTATATATTTAGATTTCAGTAAAGCTTTCGACAGAGTCCCTCATGAGAGGTTGATGAGAAAGGTTGAGGCACATGGAATAGGTGGGGCGTTGTTAGGATGGATTAGGTCATGGCTAATTGGTAGGAAGCAGAGAGTCAGCATAAATGGTACCAAGTCAGAATGGGGAGCAGTCAAAAGTGGTGTCCCCCAGGGATCGGTATTAGGTCCCCTGTTGTTTCTTATATACATAAATGACCTAGATTTAGGTATAACTAGTAGGATAAGTAAATTCGCAGACGATACTAAAATAGGGAGATCAATTGATTCAGATAGCGATATAGAGTGCCTCCAAAGGGATCTAGATACCTTACATGAATGGTCAGTAAATTGGCAGATGAAGTTTAACATTGACAAATGCAAGGTATTAAAGATAGGGAAGATGCAAACAAATGTTAAATATAAACTAGCTAATTTAGAATTAGAAAATTCAGACTGCGAGAAAGATCTAGGTGTGTTTGTTAGCAATGATTTGAAGCCTAGAAAACAGTGTATAAGCGTTCGTAATAAGGCAAACAGGATTCTCGGGTTCATCTCTAGGAGCGTGAGTAACAGAACTGCTGATGTTATCTTAAAACTTTACTTGTCATTAGTGAGACCCCATATGGATTATGCTGTCCAATTTTGGTGTCCTTATTACAGAATGGACATAGATTCATTGGAGAGAGTACAGCGTAGAATGACAAAAATGATCCATAATATTAGAAATCTTTCGTATGAAGAAAGGTTGAAGAAATTAGGTTTACATTCGTTAGAGAGACGCAGAGTTAGAGGAGATATGATAGAGGTGTTCAAGTGGGTTAGTGGGATTAACAAAGGGGACATGACAAATGTACTAAAGCTCAGTGATAGCGAAAGAACTCGTACCAATGGTTTCAAATTAGATAAATTTCGTTTCAGAAAAGATATAGGCAAGTATTGGTTTGGTAACAGAGTTGTAGATGGGTGGAATGGACTACCAAGTGCTATAGTGGGATCTAAAACTGTAGGGAGCTTTAAGATAAAATTGGATAAGCATATGGACGAGAAGGGTTGGGTGTGAAGGGGGATCAGCCGGGTTGGGCCAATCAGCGCTCTGCAGACCCCCATAATCCTGCGTTAATCTCTAACCGTTTTGGTAAGATGATCCTCAGGGTATTAGAGTGTGAAGCCTATAATTGGGCTTTGTAATTGAATTGGGGTTGTGTGGGACAGGGATCTGCCTTGCTTAGGCCAATCGGCTTTCTGCAGACTCCCATTTTCTTATGTTCTTATGTTCTTATAATAATGGAATGTTTGTACTGTGACGCATGTCCAGTGTGAGCATGCTGTACAGAACGCCTGTCATGCCCCACTCTCGCTAGGATCGTCAGGGCAGGAACTTTGGCTGTAGTCTATGTAGAGTTTCCTAACTTAGTTCATGTGAGCCATTGTACCATAAGTATTATGAATATGTATTTTGTTTTCATCTGAGTCAACGAGTTATATTTTATATCATTAGTTATAAGTATTGTGTGTAAAACTTATTTGTAATAATGGGGGGAGAAGCAGCCACCGTTGGGGGTCAGTGGGTGCACCATGCGGGAGGTGGGCCTAACTCACTAGCACTCCCCCCTTCCCCCTCCCCTCAGTGTTAGGGGAGCCTTTGTCTATCCCAAAGGAGAGAGAGAAATTACGTAATGATTGTCAGTGGGCGGTCCTTAGTAGTTCACGTTGGGCTCACTAGAGGGCCGAGTATAAAAAGGGAAGTCTAGCCATTTTTTTATCAGAACTCATTAGGCAGAGTGACTTCTCATTTCCCTTACTAACTACAGTATATATATTCTTCTGACTGATGTGAACTTTCTCTACTACCTTACATTCTTATCTCCTCTTTTCCCTGCCTGTTTAACTTCCATGGTCCCGTTGGTGCAGAGCTTGTCAGCCAACGTATTATCGTATTATCGCTTGAGTTCTCACGAGATAATTGCCTATTAGATAGCCTATTTTGGAAGGGTTAACTTAGAATAGGATTGATTTATGTTTGTTGCACTTGTATATGCATTTCCCTGTGTGTTATTATTATTATTCCTGTTTTCTGCTGGTCTAGGTAATGCTAGACTGGGGTAAGGCTTTTCTGTGTTACGAGTTGTTGTTTGATGCAGTGGTTAAGCGATAAACCTGCATACTCGTTTCGGTTCAGTGAAGCCTAGGTTGTCTTCGCGGCTGACTGTGTTGAGTTAATAATTTACAGTGCGTGAGGGCAAGAGCCTAACCACCCTGTATTTTATTAACGTTTGTTTTTACTTTGTCAAGGAGCCGGGAGAAAACCAGATACAAGGGATCTGGATTTCTCAAAGTGCACTTGTTAGTGTTAACGTAATACTTTAAACAGTTGTCAGGACTTCGCTAGGCTACGAGCCGTTTTTGCTCAGTCACTGCTACCTTTTTGCCCACAATACCCCAGCTAGACTTTACTCGATTAGTAGATACAGAATAGTATTGAAGCTTTCCTTATGTATGATATTGTTTATGCACTATTGATTTCATGTGTTGCACGCTTGGCTACTTTAGTGATTAGTGGCCCACGAGCACAATCCGAGTAGGCTATTGCCGTTGCATTTGCGGAGTACTTCTTTTTAATGTTTGCCATTTACTATTGCATATTCTTTTAATTATTCTTATGCCAATTTAAACCTTTAATAGTATTTAATTGCCAGTGTTTTGCTTATTGAATTGCTGTTCAAAATCCGATACGTACTTCTTACGAGCATCCGAGAAGCATCTAACTTTTTTCAGAAGATTCCTTGCTCGATGCTTAAGGACTATTAATTAACGTAACGTAATAGTGCCGATCCGAAGTAGAGGGTGGAGGACTTCTTAAGTTCTTAGTCAAGGGTGGATTACTTCGGCTTCGGCCAACACTATTCTTTGGTGTTGTTGCTTCTTACTTCCTTGTTTGATTGTTGACCAGACTAGAGAATTCCTGTCTCTTTATTAGTCTGTTGTTGAACACTAGTACCGAGTTCTTGTATACCCCTTTATAGCAGATTGAACTCTGGAGGGTATTGGTGTTTTTTGTTCGGCTGGCAGTACTCAGGGGTTGGGATCGTGTGTTTCCGTTGTGGCAGCGAGCCATATTCGAGTCCTGATTGAGAGCCCTTGTGTACCCGAGTGCCAGGTCGTAACAAATGGCGACCTTGCTTAGGATTTTGTGAACAGTATACATTTTTGAAGAGTTGTACAACATTTGTTTGTTTGTATTTTAGCGTGCATATTGAAAAATATTTTTTTTTGTATGGCAATTAGTAAAGCATTTAAGAGACTCCAGTTAATTTAGTAATTAGTGCTTGCATAGGAAGTTTAACACTTTTGTCTCGATAATTTTTTTGTGGACTTCAGTATGTCGTGCATTAGCACTGACGATGAGCGAGAGATGCCATTTGAAGGTGTGCCGTTAGTAACCAGTGAGGAGGATGCTAGAGTTTTTGTGAGCAAGCGGTACCACGTGACGGAGGAGAGGCTGACTGGGGTGGATGTTTGTGGCTTGCACCTGATAGCCAAGGTTTTGGGCATTTCCAATGTAGTAGGGATGTCCAAGGGGGAGCTGATTTCCTGGGTGTTGCGTGGGCGACATGGGGTTTCGGAGGAGAGGGCGTTTGGGGGGGTTCCTCCCCAGATCCCCTCTCACTCGACTCCCACAGTGCCGTCCACTCAGTTACCGGAGGTTAGCACTCTCCCACAGAGGGATGAGAATTGGCAGATTGGAGTGCCCTCGGGTGGTGCACATGGTGGTTCCCCAGTTTTTGCCCCCCCTCCTTCAGTAGTGGCAGCTCCCTCTTCCTGCCTGTCTCCAGATATGGTATTTAGACTTGAGCTTGCTAAGATTGAGGCTAGGAAGCAAGAGAATGAGACCAGGAGGCATGAGATTGAGGTTAGGAGGCAAGAGGATGAGACCAGGAGGCATGAGGCTGAGCTTAGGTACGACTCGGAGAAATATTGTGCTAAATTAGATTTAGATAAAGACTCTTGCAGAGTCGACAGGGACTCGGATGGGCCGTGAGGGCCAAGTAAGAGAACAGTCCTTGGCCCAATTAGTCAAATTGGTGCCGGTATTTAGTGAAACTGAAGTCACAGAATTTTTTAATCGTTTTGAGAAGAAGTGTAGGGAGCATAATTGGCCTGAAGAGAAGTGGGCAGCTCTAGTCTCCTCAAGACTTACGGGTAAGGGTCTGAAGGCTTATGATGCACTGCCTTTAGAGTCTTGCATTGACTACCCAGAATTGAAGAGAGCTGTCCTACGGGCATACGAGTTGCAACCGGAAACATATCGATTGAAGTTTCGGGGTGTTACAAAGACTAGGGAGGCGACCTTTCTTGAACATGCCCGGGACTTAAAAGATGCACTTAAAAACTGGACACGTTCTGAGAAAGCTGAGATGGCCGAACAGTTGACTGAGCTGTTTCTGCTCGAGCAGTTTTATAAGTGTACTGGTGCAGAAATGACTTTAACTATTAAAGAAAAGAACCCAAAAACTCTACAGGAGGCAGCTGAGATGGCTGACCTCCGGCTATCACTAATTCGTGGGTGCGGGTCTGCCCAGCGTAGTGAGGCAGGTAACAAGGGGCGTGACGCCCCACCCCCCCGAGTTAGTGATATACCTTATGCAAACAAGTACAAGAGCCATGATACCAAGACTGACCACAAGACTAGCACCGTCCCATTTAAGAAGGGGCCGGGCCCTTCCCAGTACCAAGGGAAGCCCAAAGGGGAGTTGGAGTGTTATCAATGTCATAAAAAGGGGCACTTTGCAAGAGTCTGTCCTAGCAAACCACCTACAGCAGCTGTGTCTTTGGCCTGCAACATTGGTGTGTCTCCGAAGTCATCTGAGTTTGGCCGGGGCAGTTCGTCAGAGGCTGAGGCACAGCCAATGCAGAAGCACCTGGGAGGCTCGAACCCTGCTCAGGATGTTTTTTGCGACCATAGAGGGCGGGGTTGCGTGATGTGGGCGGGGCGCAAGCATGGAGTAGAGGTCTTGCGTGATACAGGTGCTTCCCAGACTCTGATGAAAAACTTGACTGGCTACCCTATAAACGCGGCTCGGGTGGTAGTGGTGCAGGGTATTAATGCAACTCGGTCATACCCGCTGGTGCGGTTGGAGTTGGAGGTGGATGGTGTGGCACGTGAATTGTATGTCGGGATTGTGGAGAAACTGCCAGTGGAGGGCGTCGACCTTCTTCTCGGCAACGACTTTGCAATGCCCGCTTCTGAGGTTCTACCCTTAGTCGTTGCCGAGAGGCCGGCCGACGTGAGTAGGGAAGAGCAAGAGTGGGTCGAGCGGTGCCAGACACAACCCATGGCGTGTGTTGTCACCCGAGCTCGGGCAGCTAAAGTGTCACAGCCTAGTCCTCCGTCTTCGGACCAGCGGAGGAACGATCAACAGGAGGAGGCTAAAGCTGGAGTTGGTTTTAAGAGTTTTGACTCGGCGGCTCTCCTGGGTGATTCAGTATTAGCACCATTACTTAATTCTGGAGTAGCCCCTGGGCCTGTCATCGAGAGTGACGAGGCTGGGCATGACGAGTCTCCACGACAGCAACGTTATGTACATCGAGAGAGACAGAGGGAGCAGCCCAGTATCGGGGAAGGTCATGCATTGCTCCGGGAGCAGTTAGATCGCTTGGCACCCTCAGATATACGTCGGTTGCAACTAGAGGACCCTGAGCTCCAAACGTGTGCTAATGGAGCTGTAGAGCTCAACGAGGACGGCGATGCACAGCCAGGAGATTTTTTTTTGTTTAGAAGGCATCCTCTATAGACGTTTTCAAGACCCTAAACGTAGTTGGCAAAAGGGGTCCGGAGTAGTGGACCAGTTGGTGGTGCCACGGGAGTGCAGGGATAGCCTACTGAGGTTGGCGCATGACATACCACTGGCAGGACATCAATGGGTGCTTGAGCGGTGGCATGCTACACTTGAAAGCATGCTCAGGTGTTGTTGTGCTGACAGCGGTATGGGTTGGGATCTTGGATTGCCTTGTGTGCTGTTTGCTGCTCGGGAGGTGCCTGGTGAGAGCCTGGGATTTGGTCCAGGCGAGCTGATTTTTGGACACCGTGTCGGGGACCCCCTTAACATGCTGAAGGAGGTTTGGGAGGGTACTGTGCAGCCTTGTCCATTATTGGAGTATGTGCTTGAGGGCCGTGAGCGCATGCTTGGGAGTCTGGAGATGGCGGGTGGAAGTTTGACAGAGTCACAGGCTTTGATGAGGGACAGGTGTGATCGCAGGGTGAGGCTCCGGAAGTTCACTGTAGGACAAGAGGTATTGATTTTGTTGCCTTTGGTTGGTAACCCCCTCTCTGTGAAGTACACTGGACCTTGTGGAATTGTAGAAAAAATTTCAGACTTAGATTGCCTTGTTGCCACTCCAGACAGGAGGAAGGAGAACCAGTTGTGTCACGTGAACCTTGTTAAAGAGTATGTGAGGCGCCCCTCTGAGCCTCTCACTGTCCCTGTGTTGGCTTGTTGCGGCCGTGGTGGAGAAGGAGAGGGGGACAGTCAAGCTTCAGAGGAGGATAGCTGGGATCAATATGTTTCAGCGGATCAGTGGGCGGGGAACTCGAGCCTAAGGGCTGACGAGGTTATAGCTCATTTGCCTGAGCCGCAGTTTGATGCTATCCGTCAGTTGTTCGGTTCATACCCCACTGTATTTGCTGAACACCCAGGCCTCACTACTCAGGCTATGCATGATGTTGACGTGGGGGACCATCTACCCTTTAAGTCAATCCCATACCGTGTGCCCCCCATAAAACTACCAGCTCTGAGGGATGAGTTGGAGTATATGCTCGGTAGGGGGTTGATGGAGAAAGGCACAGTTAAGTGGACTTCCCCCGTAACACTGCAGCCTAAGCCAGATGGCAAGGTACGCTTTTGTATTGATTTCCGTAGGTTAAACGGTTCGACTCCAACTAACCCATATCCTCTTCCTCGGGTTGATGATAGTGTTGACAAAATTGGTAATGCTCGTTTTTTGTCTAAAGTAGATTTAGTAAAAGGTTACTGGCAAGTACCTTTGTCCGAGCGTGCTAAAGAGGTATGTGGTTTTGTTGTGGACGGGAGTACCTACCGGTGCAATGTTATGCCTTACGGACTTAAGAATGCACCAGCAACGTTTCAGAACCTGATGAATGAAATTGTAAAGGACATTCCAAATTGCACCGTATATTTGGACGATGTAATCATTTATGATGACGACTTTGAGAGCCATTGTGAGCACCTTGAGACCTTGTTCCGGAAACTTAGTGAAGCAGGTCTGGTAGTAAATTTGGCAAAGTGTGACTTCGTAAAAGCCACTGTGCAGTACCTTGGGTTTGTAGTGGGAAGGGGACAGGTGTGCCCTCCTCAGAACAAGGTACAGGCTATCAATAAATTTCCGCACCCAACAACCAAGAAGCAGATTATGAGATTCTTGGGTATGATAGGCTACTACAGACGCTTCATAAAAGGTTACTCAATGGTGTTGGCACCTCTCACAGATTTGTTATCTAAAGACAACAAGTTTTTGTGGGCACCTGAGTGTGAAAAGGCTTTCACTTTGGTGAAACATTTGCTATGTACTCACCCGATACTCAGGGCCCCAGACTTTAACAGGCCTTTTCAGCTGGCAACAGATGCTAGTGGTGTAGGGGCTGGTGCCGTCTTGCTACAGACAGACAATGAAGGTGTGGAACACCCAGTAAGTTTCTTTTCTAAGAAGTTCAATGCTGCACAAAAGAACTATTCTACAATAGAAAAGGAATTACTGGCGATTGTGCTGTCGCTCAGGCACTTCGAGGTGTATGTTCCTGCCTATGGCCCAGTCGTGGTTATCTACACTGATCATCACCCTTTGAGATTCCTGAATCAATTTCACAATCGCAATATGAGACTGACCAGGTGGTCTTTGATGTTGCAGGAGTATAACCTGGACATCCGTCATATTGCTGGATGTGACAATGTGATCGCGGATTGTTTATCAAGGGTGGATGATCAGTCGTAGGCTATCACAGGTGTGTGGGTTTGAGTGGAGGAAAATAGGCTGCCCTTATAGTGCAGCCGGGAAAAACATATTAAAATATAAAAATCATATAAAAACTCTTTCTTTTGATATAGATAATCGTATAAGTTTGTCATAGCCTATAGAGTTTGAGTAGTCCACGAACTATCAAACGGCTGAGCTGCTGTAAGCTCGCTCTGGGAGCATGATATTGTGTCTTTTTGCTATTGTTGGGAGGAGTTATAAAATGTGAACTTTTTTTTTTAATAATAAGATGTGTTTTGGTGATAAACTCAGCTTTGTTTTAGTGCCATGCGGTCGCTGGGTGTGAGGGGCTTGATGGGGTTCTGTGTTTGTCAGATTTTAGCTCAGGGTTGAGCAAGTAAAATCTTGGGGGAGGTGTGACGCATGTCCAGTGTGAGCATGCTGTACAGAACGCCTAGTCATGCCCCACTCTCGCTAGGATCGTCAGGGCAGGAACTTTGGCTGTAGTCTATGTAGAGTTTCCTAACTTAGTTCATGTGAGCCGTTGTACTATAAGTATTATGAATATGTATTTTGTTTTCATCTGAGTCAACGAGTTCTATTTTATATCATTAGTTATAAGTATTGTGTGTAAAACTTATTTGTAATGATGGGGGGAGAAGCAGCCACCGTTGGGGGTCAGTGGGTGCGCCATGGGGAGGTGGGCCTAGCTCACTAGCACTCCCCCCTTCCCCCTCCCCTCAGTGCTAGGGGAGCCTTTGTCTAACCCAGAGGAGAGAGAGAAATTACGTAATGATTGTCAGTGGGCGGTCCTTAGTTGTTCACGTTGGGCTCACTAGAGGGCCGAATATAAAAAGGGAAGTCTAGCCATTTTTTGATCAGAACTCATTAGGCAGAGCGACTTCTCATTTCCCTTGCTAACTATATATATTCTTCTGACTGATGTGAACTTTCTCTACTACCTTACATTCTTATCTCCTCTTTTCCCTGCCTGTTTAACTTCCATGGTCCCGTTGGTGCAGAGCTAGTCAGCCAACGTATTATCGCTTGAGTTCTCACGAGATAATTGCCTATTAGATAGCCTATTTTGGAAGGGTTAACTTAGAATAGGATTGATTTATGTTTGTTGCACTTGTATATGCATTTCCCTGTGTGTTATTATTATTATTCCTGTTTTCTGCTGGTCTAGGTAATGCTAGACTGGGGTAAGGCTTTTCTGTGTTACGAGTTGTTGTTTGATGCAGTGGTTAAGCGATAAACCTGCATACTCATTTCGGTTCAGTGAAGCCTAGGTTGTCTTCGCGGCTGACTGTGTTGAGTTAATAATTTACAGTGCGTGAGGGCAAGAGCCTAACCACCCTGTATTTTATTAACAGTTTGTTTTTATTTTGTCAAGGAGCCGGGAGAAAACCAGATACAAGGGATCTGGATTTCTCAAAGTGCACTTGTTAGTGTTAACGTAATACTTTAAACAGTTGTGAGGACTTCGCTAGGCTACAAGCCGTTTTTGCTCAGTCACTGCTACCTTTTTGCCCACAGTACCCCAGCTAGACTTTACTCGATTAGTAGATACAGAATAGTATTGAAGCTTTCCTTATGTATGATATTGTTTATGCACTATTGATTTCATGTGTTGCACGCTTGGCTACTTTAGTGATTAGTGGCCCACGAGCACAATCCGAGTAGGCTATTGCCGTTGCATTTGCGGAGTACTTCTTTTTAATGTTTGCCATTTACTATTGCATATTCTTTTAATTATTCTTATGCCAATTTAAACCTTTAATAGTATTTAATTGCCAGTGTTTTGCTTATTGAATTGCTGTTCAAAATCCGATACGTACTTCTTACGAGCATCCGAGAAGCATCTAACTTTTTCAGAAGATTCCTTGCTCGATGCTTAAGGACTATTAATTAACGTATCGTAATAGTGCCGATCCGAAGTAGATGGTGGAGGACTTCTTAAGTTCTTAGTCAAGGGTGGATTACTTCGGCTTAGGCCAACACTATTCTTTGGTGTTGTTGCTTCTTACTTCCTTGTTTGATTGTTGACCAGACTAGAGAATTCCTGTTTCTTTATTAGTCTGTTGTTGAACACTAGTACCGAGTTCTTGTATACCCCGTTATAGCAGATTGAGCTCTGGAGGGTATTGGTGTTTTTTGTTCGGCTGGCAGTACTCAGGGGTTGGGATCGTGTGTTTCTGTTGTGGCAGCGAGCCGTATTCGAGTCCTGATTGAGAGCCCTTGTGTACCCGAGTGCCAGGTCGTAACAGTACCAACATTGATGTGTGGGTGTGGAACTTTGTTCTGGTATAATAATGGAGTGTTAGTACCAACATTGATGTGTGGGTGTGGTACTCTGTTCTGGTATAATGATGGAGTGTTAGTACCAACATTGCTGTGTGGGTGTGGAACTCTGTTCTGGTATAATAATGGAGTGTTAGTACCAACATTGATGTGTGGGTGTGGAACTCTGTTCTGGTATAATAAGGGAGTGTTAGTACCAACATTGATGTATGGGTGTGGAACTCTGTTCTGGTATAATAAGGGAGTATTAGTACCAACATTGATGTATGGGTGTGGAACTCTGTTCTGGTATAATAAGGGAGTATTAGTACCAACATTGATGTATGGGTGTGGAACTCTGTTCTGGTATAATAAGGGAGTATTAGTACCAACATTGCTGTGTGGGTGTGGAACTCTGGCCTGGTATAATTAGGATAGATCCAGAGTTGGAGCAGTGATAACGAGATTTACTAAGAAGTAATATTTGGTCAGAAACATAATTGCAATGCTAAAGTCCAGAGGTCCTTTTTAACGTGAAAGTATTCGTGTAATGATAGCCCAAACATGATATTACGCCATCTTAAATAAAATAGTAGTACAAATAAAAGTTAACATCTTTAGGGCTCTATCCAGCTATTTGAAATGGACGAAATATGTTTGCATATCAAGTAAAACACATTTTTTGGAGTGAAAGGCTACATTGATATTGTAACCTAGCGGATGAAATCAGTTCCCTTAATACACAATTATTTTGACGTTTATAACATTTCTTCTTTGACATGATTTAGCACACCGAGATCTCCTTACCTTTTCTTTCGCAGTTAGTATTCGTGTGATGATTTTTACTATCTGCTGTCCTATCTTTACCCCACTTATTGTTGTCTCATTACCACAACCATTCAGCTGATATCCCCTTCCCTTTTTCCTCTGCTTACTTATTGTATCCATATTATCTTACTCTCCTTTATGTTTTCCAATACCACGTTTTTACTTCGGTATTCTTTTTCTATTGTCAATATTTCTCTCCTCCATTATCGCTTGTCTCCTAAGCAATATATATCTTCACGTTTCTCTTTTCATCTTACTTTTCCGTATGCTCCTACTGTATCTTCAATTTCCTCTTCCTTCTCTATTTGTACTTAAAATTCCCTATCGGTATTCTAAATTATATTGACTCCCCATCCTTTCTTTCTCCCGTACAATTCCCTCTTCCTCTATCCCTCCTCTTCCCTCTTATGATTTACTCTTTACTCTCTCTCTCTCTCTTTTTCTCTCCGTCATCCTTCAGCCACATCAGACATAATACCAGACAGTGAGGGAGCGAGGTAGTGGAGGGGTGAGGACCATGACAGCACACAGATTACCTACAGTTACTGAAGCTAATGGACCGATTCTCTATTATCACTTCAACAGGCGAGGGGGAATAATACGCTCTGGTGTATCACCTGGTTCGTGTACTCGTCTGTCTAATTATGTGTTCAGTAATGGTGCATGTATCTATTATGGCTGCATATGAGGGGAAATATTGCCCGTTGTTATATTATCTTACTAATACATTCTCTCACTTAACCCCTTCACCACCATTCGTAATGTTCATCATATTAAGGTTACAATTAGACGATTTTCTTTAGTTTCGAGTCTACCTCTAATACTCAAATGGATACACACGATCTCAATAAACCCTCTTAATATCATAGGTCCTTCTTAAACTGCATACAATAATCTAATTCTAGCCAGAATCAAAGGAACATTTATTTCATGGTGGTGAAACGGTTTATTCATATATTTACTACCAGTCTATATTACATTTAAAGGATTGCTGCTCATAATTATATCATTGGCTCGATTATGTGTTTATGTAGCGTACATCTTCCAATGACTATCTCTATCTCTAAGGTGGAATAAATATTATACACATTGCTATGACTTAAGTTATATAGGAACATTGTTGTACAGTATACCTGTATATTATTGACAAACTCATATTATTTATTCACTAGATTATGGCGAATATTCTATCATGTCTTAACATCTGAATGGAATTATAATACACGGAAATATAATCATACTAGTGTATATCATTATGTGACTTATCGACAACATCTGAGAATACATATGCACTATACTTCTAGCATACTCATTAATACATATGCACTATACTTTAAGCATACTCATTAATACATAATTATGCACTATACTTCTAGCATACTGAGTATTACATATGCACTATACTTCTAGCATACTCATTAATACATATGCACTATACTTCTAGCGTACTCATTAATACATATGCACTATACTTCTAGCATACTCATTACTACATATTATGCACTATACTTCTAGCATACTCATTAATATATATGCACTATACTTCTAGCATACTCATTAATACATATGCACTATACTTCTAGCATACTCATTAATACATATGCACTATACTTCTAGCATACTCATTAATACATTTGCACTATACTTCTAGCATACTCATTAATACATATGCACTATACTTCTAGCATACTCATTAATACATATGCACTATACTTCTAGCATACTCATTAATACATATGCACTATACTTCTAGCATATTCATTAATACATAATTATGCACTATACGTCTAGCATACTCATTAATATATATGCACTATATATACTTCTAGCATATTAATTAATACATATGCACTATGCTTCTAGCATACTCATTAATACATATGCACTATACTTCTAGCATACTCAATAATACATATGCACTATATATACTTCTAGCATACTCATTAATACATAATATATGCACTATGCTTCTAGCATACTCAATAATACATATGCACTATATATACTTCTAGCATACTCATTAATACATATGCACTATACTTCTAGCATACTCAATAATACATACGCACTATACTTCTAGCATACTCATTAATACATAATTATGCACTATACTTCTAGCATACTCATTAATACATATGCACTATACTTCTAGCATACTCATTAATACATATGCACTATACTTTTAGCATACTCATTAATACATACTTATGCACTATACTTCTAGCATACTCATTAATACATAATTATGCACTATACTTCTAGCATAATCATTAATACATAATTATGCACTATACTTCTAGCATACTCATTAATACATATGCACTATACTTCTAGCATACTCATTAATACATATGCACTATACTTCTAGCATACTCATTAATACATAATTATGCACTATACTTCTAGCATACTGAGTATTACATATGCACTATACTTCTAGCATACTCATTAATACATAATTATGCACTATACTTCTAGCATACTCATTACTACATATTATGCACTATACTTCTAGCATACTCATTAATACATATGCACTATACTTCTAGCATACTCCTTAATACATATGCACTATACTTCTAGCATACTCATTAATTCATATGCACTATACTTCTAGCATACTCATTAATACATTTGCACTATACTTCTAGCATACTCATTAATACATATGCACTATACAGTACTTCTAGCATACTCATTACTTCATATGCACTATACTTCTAGCATACTCATTAATACATATGCACTATACTTCTAGCATACTCATTAATACATATGCACTATACTTCTAGCATACTCATTAATACATAATTATGCACTATACTTCTAGCATACTCATTAATACATATGCACTATACTTCTAGCATACTCATTAATACATATGCACTATACTTCTAGCATACTCATTAATACATATGCACTATACTTCTAGCATACTCATTAATACATAATTATGCACTATACTTCTAGCATACTGAGTATTATATATGCACTATACTTCTAGCATACTCATTAATACATAATTATGCTCTATACTTCTAGCATACTCATTACTACATATGCACTATACTTCTAGCATACTCATTAATACATATGCACTATACTTCTAGCATACTCATTAATTCATATGCACTATACTTCTAGCATACTCATTAATACATTTGCACTATACTTCTAGCATACTCATTAATACATATGCACTATACTTCTAGCATACTCATTACTACATATGCACTATACTTCTAGCATACTCATTAATACATATGCACTATACTTCTAGCATACTCATTAATACATATGCACTATACTTCTAGCATACTCATTAATACATAATTATGCACTATATATACTTCTAGCATACTCATTAATACATATGCACTATGCTTCTAGCATACTCATTAATACATATGCACTATACTTCTAGCATACTCAATAATACATACGCACTATACTTCTAGCATACTCATTAATACATAATTATGCACTATACTTCTAGCATACTCATTAATACATATGCACTATACTTCTAGCATACTCATTAATACATATGCACTATACTTCTAGCATACTCATTAATCCATATGCACTATACTTCTAGCATACGCATTAATGCATATGCACTATACTTCTAGCATACTCATTAATGCATATGCACTATACTTCCAGCATACTCATTAATACATAATATGCACTATACTTCTAGCATACTCATTAATACTTATGCACTATACTTCTAGCATACTTATTAATACATAATTATGCACTATACTTCTAGCATACTCATTAATTACTTGACTTATTAATTTCTTCTAATTTCACATAATGACTGGAAATTTCTTCATGATTTCTGCAACATGTGAGAGTGGTTACACAAGGCTCTATTATTCCTACTCGTATTGTTGACTCGGTAACATTATTTGTTCTCATTATCATATGAAAAGGCGTTTAACCTCCATGAGTTCTCTAATACGCGAGATGAGTTATCACACACCACTTCTTGAACTTACTCAAATATTCGCTCACTTAAATATATTATGTCCTACTGTGATACTGACTTATGGGGGGTGACCTGTTTGTGTTCTGTCCTTTTCTATCTTTCTCTGCCTTGTACCCATTTGGCCCCATTCAGCCTACTGGTTTAAGACGTTTATCCCCATCCAGGTGTCAATTGTTTACTGGTGAGCGGTAGCGGGCCAGCATATTTTTTATTTTTGTTTGACAGCCGGCTAAATTTGTACATTTTTCGATAGAAAAATCTCTCCGGCGAAGCCGGATTTCTTCATATAATGCCGACACCTAGATGGGGATAAACGTCTTAAAATAGTTGGCTGAATGGGGCCGAATTTATACAAGCCAGAGAAAGAGAGAAAAGGAGAGAAATAACAAAAAGCAGGTCACCCCTTTAAAGGGTGGATGGGTATTTATATTTGCTAATTAAATATATGTTTTATATTATTTCTTTACTTTCCTCCCTAGACCTCCATTAAGATTATGCAAATTCCCCCAAGGCTGCTGTAAAGGGATCCCTCGTATGCATAGTGAAAGGTTATGCATGTCCACCAATCTTTGTCATTTTCTCCCTATGATAAATGTGGGGCACTCAGCCGTATTCTTAAACGTGTGGGGTGGGTGTCATCCAGTCCACACTAAACGAATATATTGGAACTGAGTGATAATTAATGCATGAAAACTAGAAATATCCAAATGTTATAAGCTAACAATAATATTTCGTTCATTAAGGAATTAGGAGTGACGGTGGGCTGGATTAAGGGGGAATGGGCGTATTTATTTCCTCATTTATGTATATGTTTAAAAACAAAACAAAATCCTCCCCAAGCCTCCATCAAGCTTAAAAAACACCTCCCCAGACCTCACTTCAACATACATTTTTACATTTTTCGATCAAAACATTTCCCGGCAGAAGGCCGGTTTCTCTTTAACTGCAGGCTCGCTATTGCTCGCCATGAAAAAAAAACGACACTTATATGACACGAACAGACTTTATAATGACAACTAAATTGGGCGAAAGATCTTAAAATCATCAAACTAATGGGCTGAACGTCATAAAATCTAAACAAAAATAATGAGGCTAAACATGAGGAAGAGGGGGGACCAGAGAAACGACCCATATCCCCTTAAGTCAAAATCCTTCAGTTCTCGATGGTAAACTAATATATATTTAGGGTTATTAAGTTTATAGTTTATAAAATGTTACTCATAATAAAAGGAGACACAATTATTCCTCTTTCTTCATTTGTACTTGTTTCTTCTATTTAGTCTCGAGTATGAGTTCATATCAATCAATTCTACTTCAATCAAAGCTTCAAGACCTTTTATGCCAGAAAGTATATACGGTCGTATGTGGAATTATGATTCTATACTTTGTAATAGATACATTATGACGAGTGTGAAGACATACATTAATATGAACCATAAGTTAAGTAATAATATAATATACTATTTAATATAATAAATAACATCATGTCTATAATCGAGCTGTTGAAGCTTCTATTACTCAATTCAACACTTTAATGTAACCATGTACATTGTACAACTCAGAACTAGGAAATATACAGTAAAAGGTCAATGTTAAACTAGACGGAGTAAAAGGCAAATAACGCCATACCTCAGTGACTTATCCACCGCATATAAGATTTACGGAGTATCTCGGCCACAAGTAAAATTGTTGCCTTTTAGTGAGAAAATATTAAAAAAACAAAAAAATGCTGTGAAGTGATCCTTTGTATGCATAGTGAAATGTTATCCATGTCCAACAATATTTGTAACGTTCTCCCTCTGAGAAATGTAGGCCTCTCAGCCATATTCTTAGACGAGCATAAAAGTAAACAAAGCCGTTACCACAACCCTTGCCGAGGAAAGTCCACAACATTGAGTTAGTGTATGCGCGGTACTCTGTTCATAATTTTCTTCTCGGTTGACCAATTGGAGGTTAAATTTGGGTTAAAAAAGAGATAATAGGTAGGCTGTACAACGTAAATACTATTAATTATGTTGCATCGATAAACAGCATAATATCTAATTACAAAGGTTAATAACTCATAGTTTGTATTAGTCTATAATGTCTATCTATCTATCTATCTATATGCTCAGGCCCAATTCCCATTTTGGGGGTAGCCGACTCAAGACAGAGCAAGAACAGGGAAAACACAAAACAACATAAAACAAAAAAATAAACACAGATAAAAAACACAAACACTCACACATCCAGGTCACCCAGGAGAAGACCCAGAGACCAGGGTTACCAAGGTCGCTCCAGCACTCCCCCGGCCCCTGACCACCCGGAGAGGTTCCGATCTCGGCAGGCAGACATGCAGCGGAGCCAAAGCCACAAGCCCTCCCACCACACTTCCAGGCACACCCTTCATATTAATCGTCTCCCCGGGCCAGGCGCCTGATGGACTATTATCTAGTCCAACTTGCGCCCGACCCCTTACTCCAAATGACCACGTGTTCACTCAACTATTCACAAGCATTCTCCATTCACTCCTGTCCACCACCACTTCCCCTGCCTGATCTATAGTCATTCCTCTATCATCCAAAGCCTTTCTTACACAGTCTCTCCATCTCAATGGGGGTCTTCCTGCCCTTCTATCTCCCCTTGTACCTGACTCACATATTCTCTTTGTAAGCCTTTCATCTCCCATTCGTTCAACATGACCATACCAGCTCAGCACCCTTCTGTCCACTCTGGCTGACAAATGTTCCTGCTGCCCCACTCTCCTACGTATCTCTTCATTCCTCAATCTGTCTCTACGAGTAACTCCACACATACCCCTCAAGCAGCTCATCTCCATCACATCCAGCCCTCTTTTCTCCTTTTTCTTCAGAGCCCATGTCTCAGCCCCATACATCACTGTTGGCACAACAATTCCTTGATACAGTGCACTTTTTACTTTCACTCCGAGATTTCTCGTCTTCCACATACTTCCCATTGCTCCGAAAACCTTCCTTCCTTCACACACTCTGTTTTACCTCCACTTCCATACCTCCACTCCTGCTTATTGTTCCTCCTAGATATTTAAAACACTCTACTTGTTCCAATATTTCCCCATCCAGCCTCACATCTAGATTCACCCTATGCTCTCCCCTATTACACACCATTACTTTACTTTTATTTTATTGTTCACCTTCAGTTTCCTCCTTCCACAAACCACACCAAACTCTTTGACTACCCGCTGCAGTTTCTCATCAGAATCCGCCACCAATGCTGTGTCATCAGCGAACAGCAACTGATTCAACTCCCAATCTCTACCATTCTTTCCTACTAAACCCAATCCTCTTCCCATAGTTCTCCTTTTCACCTCCCTCACCACACCATCCATAAACATATTAAACAGCCATGGTGACATTACACAACCCTGTCGCAAACCTACCTTTACCTCAAACCATTCACTCAACTCACCATTTCCTACTCTCACACATGCTCTGCTCCCTTCATAAAAACTCTTAACTGTTTCTAACAAATTTCCTCCTATTTCATAACTCCTTAACACCTTCCACATTGCTTCACGGTCCACACGATCATACGCTTTTTCCAAGTCCATAAAAGCCCAAATAATGTATATATTATATATACCAATATTGTTAATATAATAATTTGAATTTACGTTTATTATACAAGGCTTTCTTTAAATTACAGAAATGGGTTTTGTCCGTGATTCGCCAAATGCAGCAACCAGGTATAGTCCAATCCTATATTACTGCAATACCAGCACCGTTATCAAAATTTAACAAGTAGGTGTATGTTCAAATAATTAAGTTTGTAGTAATTTATATTCTAATAAAGATATTTATGCTTGATGTTATTCGGAAAATTGTACGTACCGAAAGTGATGGATTCTTGGTGGGGTGGGTCCTAGTAGTGTATATTTCCGATACTCGTTAACCTTAGCATCTAAAAGGAAAACATTACCGATCTGTTATATTACTGGATGTTTAAGGACGCAGACACACTTATCCTTGAGGGAAGATTTGTAGAAGTTAGTATATCAATTTGTGTATTTATCTATTTATTTATTTATAAATATATATATATATATATATATATATATATATATATATATATATATATATATATATATATATATATATATATATATATATATATATTAGTAATACCACTCAAGATCAGTTCATTTCAGTTCATCTCAAGTCATCAAAATAGTTCCAATCACTAGTTCTTGTCACTCAACATCATCGCCATCTTGTTACCCTTGTGTACCACCAAGTTTCACCATAGCCGTCAACCACACACCAATGTCCAGGAAAAGCTGTCTATGTCTGGTTATTAATGTTTATACAGTCCACTTAAGTCATATCGATAAGGAATAACCACAGAGGACGACTGGTGCCTTGCTGCATTGCTTGGAGCCGCAGCAAGAGGTTTGCTCGTGTTTCTTGGCTTCTGATCATTATTCTTCTACTTCTCGTTGTCTTCTTCTGCTTCTTCTTTGGGGTCTGGGGTCCTCTAGTGTGGTGTTCGTGGGACGCAACACCGGGCCGACAGTTTGGAGGACGCAATTCTTTAGGAACGCTCAGAGGATGCAGCAATCTTAAATCATTCGGAGGATGCAAAGTTGTTTTGGTCAGAGAACGCATTCCTTGGAGGATGCAGCAAGTGTGCTGCTGTAATGGGGAAGCTTTTGAGCAATTTCTCTATCTGATCGTTTAGCCTTCTTTGCTGTCTCTTACTGGTGCTGGGCTTCCGGGGAAGAGGAATACTGGTATCCCTAGGACTTCGTGGATTATGCTGTTGGTAGAGGGACAATTATACTCGCTTTAATTTCATCTGGCGGTAAGTTGAATCCCTTAGCAACTGATTTTTCGATACTTAAAGGAGCAATATAAAACTACCATGTGTCGGTACCAAGATTAGATAATTAGCACCATATTTCATTACAAAAATTTCAAAATAACTGAAAAATCTTGATTGAAACTTTGCAATTTACAGGCAGTTGCAAAGAAAGTGTCAGTGAAGGTAGAGAAAATAACTGTGCTAGATGTTTCCTGCGTTTTCTATTTCCCGCTGCTGTTCAAAGAGCACGGCTGGGTCGAAGGGTTGTCTGTGTTGTTGTTGGGTGATTTGGCGGGTTTTGGGTTGGCCAGGTGGTGATAGAATCCGGCATAATATTTTTGGCTTTCACCCTTTGAGGATTATAATGCACTTTGACAGTTTATTCTGGCTATCATTAGACGAATTTTTACAGCTTAGGAAGGA
Source organism: Lithodes maja (assembly GCA_037953745.1). Lineage (NCBI taxonomy): Eukaryota > Metazoa > Arthropoda > Malacostraca > Decapoda > Lithodidae > Lithodes > Lithodes maja. The sequence continues at coordinate 80,531 of JBAKBP010008524.1, forward strand.
TCTGTTAGAGTTAAATTTTTAAAGACTCTCTCAATTAAACCCCTGACTTCCATACATACTTTCTAAACTGAATGAAATCTGCCTAATAATAGCCAGTATAAACTGTTAAAATGCATCATAATCCTCAAGGATTTAAGTATCACCTGACTTTTTGTATTCTCTTTAGAGTTATTCAAACACTGCATGCCCTTTGGCTATATATTATTCATTTATCACATGCAGACGGTATAATCCTTTCAATAACTCGGTGATATAGGTTTCTTCACTAACTGTAGTCCTACTATTTTAGAGGCACAAACTCGGGTTCTCAGCCAGAGTCAACATGTAAGAGCGACGGTACAGAATATGAAAGAATTCAATTAATGGACTTTATTGACTTAACAGTTTGCTACAGTGTGAAGAGACCGAGTACCTCTCCAATCATGACACGACTAAAGGGCCCGTCACACTATGCCGATTTAAGCGCCGACGCTAACTGACTTAAGGGTTGTAGCAATGTCTTTACCTAATTCGTGCGCTGTGTGAGTGGGCGCCAACTCAAGAGAGTGGGCAGGAGAGGTCGTTACGGGTTTCAGAAAAAGTTCGACATTCACAACTCTCATAAGCTGAGTCCGCGGCAAGTGAGGTCACAAAATTGGACGGGACTGTGACGGTAGGCGGTCTACGTTGGGCGGTGTTCAGTAAGCGTCAGACGGTACAAGGGCGCCGACCTGTCTGCGTCAGATGCCGCTATAAGGTAGGTCGCCGTCAGACGGCAACCCGGTAACAACCTGCGGTGACCTGCGGCGACCATACGCCATCCCAAGGCCTCGCCAATATTTGGGGAGGCGACCCTACTAGAGGGGGATGCCGTCAGATGGCGTGGCTAAGGGTGTCGGAGGCGTTCATGGTCGCCGCCTTACAGCGACAATGAGCAAACATGTATGTAGAAAGTGTCTTGAGGCGGTGCCCAGGCTGCGTCATAGGGGGAGGGCATACCGTGAGTCCGCGCTTCAAAAATATATGTCCGCGACCTGGCAACGTCGGTCGGGGTCAACTGTGACGGAGTAGGGATCCAGTGTGACAGGGTGGCTGTCCATCACTGCTGTAGTATCTATAGGCGCCGCCCTACCTCCTATGGGCGCCGCTCGTCGGGAGCATTGTCGCCGACCAGTTTACTCGCTACGGCGCATGACGTCGCCCGGCGGCGACCGTTATATTTCCTTAGGTCTTGCATGGTCGCCGCTCGACCCAGTCCAGTTGCTGTAAGGCGGCATGCCCGTCCATAGTGCACACCATGGGTGTCCCGTACCTCGATCTCCCAGGTTACTCGGCAGTGGTCTCCCCCTTCTATTGCCACTCCTTAAGCATCGTCACTTAAATCGGCATAGTGTGACAGGGCCTTTACTCTTCAACAATAATGAATGTTTATTGTAATGCACACACACACGCACATACACACACACACACATATATATATATATATATATAGAGAGAGAGAGAGAGAGAGAGAGAGAGAGAGAGAGAGAGAGAGAGAGAGAGAGACTGATGGAGGTGCAAGTAATTCTTATTGACCAAAGGAGACCGGAAGTGACACACGCGCTTGGTGGGTATACTGGATAGGTTGTTCAGGACGTTTGTGTCCAGTGCACTACATCTATCGAGAGTGTTGGGGGAGGTGTAGAGAAGTACCTGGCAGAGGGTAGCTGTATGGCTTTGATCCCTAGTACCCCCACTAAAGGATGTAGCGGGATGGTGATTACAGGCGTTCCCTCATATCCATTTTCCTCATTCCCAATTTTGTACAACTAACAACGGTAACAGCCAGAATATAAGGACAAAGGTGTCATGATGTACCACAAGGGGTTCTTCAGTTTATAAACAACCTTTCTAACTCGAACGATAATATAGTGCATTAGTTAACCTTCCAATCAGTTGTCTATCTATAGTTCTCTTCATACCGTTAAGTTATTATTAGCTTACTAAGGCACTGTTAGAGGGATGAAATAATACAACATATCTATCATCATCAATGACGTATTGCTAAGCAAATTATATACCAATAAATCTATCAACCAAACATATTCTCAAGAAAGCACCAAACAATTAATAGCGGAAACATAAACATGGAAACTCGGAATCAATGGTTTTATATAGTGGAAGGAGCAATGTGGCACAAACCAATAGAGCACATCTGTCTGAAGTAGCCTGGAAGCGTTTTTGTCATGGCTTTTATTAAATTTTAACAGATCATAATAATATTATAAATAATTATTGGAGATACAAGTAATCATGATTTTGAATTATTTTTAGTTATATATATTTGTTTTTTTAATTTTTTAATTTTATTTTATGTATTTGTTTTGCTTACAACCAGCATGTTTTATTCCTGTCGTCAATATCAACATGTCTTCCTTAACATTCATCTTGGGAACCATATGAAGAGTTTACATTTTAGCCATGCTAACCTACAAAGGGGTACAAAGGAAATCAAGCAACAACAGATCCAGCGATCCCTTAAGGCTGCTTGCCCTCCAAAACACCGATGGTTGAGTGTCCAAACAGTGGTTTAGAGTGGATAAGGGAAAAATGGAAAGGGAAGACTGCCCTGGGAAAAATGGAAAGGGAAGACTGCCCTGGGACAAATGGAAAGGGAAGACTGCCCTGGGACAAATGGAAAGGGAAGACTGCCCTGGGACAAATGGAAAGGGAAGACTGCCCTGGGACAAATGGAAAGGGAAGACTGCCCTGGGACAAATGGAAAGGGAAGACTGCCCTGGGACAAATGGAAAGGGAAGACTGCCCTGGGACAAATGGAAAGGGAAGACTGCCCTGGGACAAATGGAAAGGGAAGACTGCCCTGGGACAAATGGAAAGGGAAGACTGCCCTGGGACAAATGGAAAGGGAAGACTGCCCTGGGACAAAATATCCGTTTAGGAGACAAAACCTGTATAGCTAAATGGGTTTACCCTCTCTGGATGTGGCTGACATATCCTAACTGTACATATCTTGTAGTCTATACTCTCAACTGCTGTGCTAAAAATAAATAATTATATACTGAACATTGCATGGCGGACATACATTATTTAATCTATATGAAATTCCCTCAATTTCCTAAATCATGTAGTAGGGTTTATATATTACGCAATTTTAGCCACCCTATTCATTTCAGTATATTTATAAATCCTATTTCAAAGGAGAGAGAATATTATATGGGAGGGACCTTTTGTTGGAGCTACTTGGTGTGACCTACAGAGTAAAAGGGTCCCCAAAAGACCCCTCGGGGGGGGGGGGGGGGGGGAGGGGGGGGTGTTCCTGGTACCCCCCAAAGAGGGACCTTAGTAAGGACCTGCAGGGGGGAAGCCATTAGAGGGTCCTTAGACTTATTTATCCCCTTCTGTACCGGTGACGACTTTTACATTTTATTCTTGCTAGATTTAGACGATTTTGTAGAGCTTAAGACGAATGTGTCGTAATAAAAAGGGTTAAGTAAGATAGTTTGAAGCCTGTTAATTCCTGATTAAAATAGTCTAAATATAGCTAAAGTGTTAATAAAAAAAGTCGCCGGTACAGAAGGGGTTAAAGTTACATAGGTATACGTAATGCAGAGACCCTGCGGTTTCTCTCCGGCAACGTAGGCTTATTTTTGGAGTAGGTATGTACTAAAGTTCTCGTTAGGTCCATCTATCATGAACATTAAATATCATTCTTCTTCCTCATGTATTCAATTATCAATGGCTATATAATTATAAGGGCCAGGATTCTCATATCAATTACGACCTCTTGTTTCTTTTATCGTTTTTATCTTAAATGCCGACATCGTAAATTCAGCGACATTATTCCTCGAAAACATGTACAAACTAGCAAAGACAAATGTACAAACTAGCAAAGACAAATGTACAAACTAGCAAAGACAAATCATAATAGTCTAGTGTTCCTGAGTATGGGGAAATTAAGGGGGGGGATGTTTGTTTTTCTGGACCCCCTTCTCCCTTATGTTTAGCCCCATTCGTTTTGAGAATATATGACTTTCGTTTCATTAGTTTGGCAATTTTCAGACCTTTCACCCCTTTTATTTGTCATTATCAGGACCTTTCGTGCCATACTGGTGTTGATTTTTCCCTGGCGAGCGATACCGAGACTTTTTAGGAGGAACCGTCCTTCGGCCGGGATATTTTTCTACCGAAAAATTTGCAAATTTATCTCGCAGGGGGTCTAGAGGGTGTTTTTTTTTAAGCTTGATGGAGGTCTAGCAAGGACAATACAAATAAATACATACATTAATAAATAAAAAAAAAATATATACCCTCGTAAGTTACAGTATCTTTAAGTATCCGGGCCAAGGTCTTCTATATATATATATATATATATATATATATATATACTGTATATATATATATATATATATTTTCCATTTTTTCCCTTCCTGACTTAATTTTACCCCGCCTCTCATCCAGGTCCCAGCCTCACTTTTTATGTTATATCCTCCGACGTTTCCTGTCCATTTCCCACACTTCTCCACTCAAATATCCCCCCACCCTCTCTCTCTCTCTCTCTCTCATTTATCAGAAAAAGGCGTTCAGCACATGAGTGACACCCTAAATCAAGCAACCTACATTGCCCACGAAAACAACGCCAGTCAGGACCGAGAGATAACTATGCTAATAGACTCCTCTGAGTATTGACATCGCTACCCCCGGAAAAGCCCTCCCACAACCCCACCCAATCAAACTCCACCCGCACAGTTAAGAGAAATAAATAACCCCGCCCAACCCTTCCAAGTCCATCACAACCATTTAAACGAAACCGTCAACCCCAATGGCCCACAAGTTGCGAAAACTTACCTACCTGAACCACAAAACAAACTAAACAACCCCACCCAACCCCATCCAAGCCAACCCAACCAACTGAATGAATTTGACAACCCGCCGCGGCTTCAAGTCACAACCCCAAACCCATCCTCACCAATAAGAAAAACAAATCCAGCGCATGCTGAGAGAAATGATATAAAAATAATATCCATAAATGCCTGCTCAATAAGAAACAAAATAGACGAACTCAAATGTCTGTTATTAAATTAATGAGAAAGTTGACGTTATTTGTATAACGGAAACACATCTGAATCTTAAAAATAAAGATCTACTTCCTGAATATCACATAGAGCCATATACAAATTTTCATAAAGACCGTAACAATGGAAAACAAAGAGGGGGGGTTGCAATGTACGTTGCAACCTACTTAAACCCAATCGAGGTGACTCTCCCCGAAAGTAATGCAGAAATAGTGTGCGTCAAAATAAATACAAAAAACATGAACTTAAATATCACTACAGCGTACCGACCACCGAGACTAACTGTTGCCGATGATACAATTTTTTATGAAATACTAGAGAAAACCCTTAATTCCGACGAAACAGTTTTACTAGGTGACTATAACCTCCCCCTAATTGACTGGAATACCCTGACCGGGAAAAATGCTGAGTCACGCCTAATGACAAGCTTCATCCAGGACAATTTTTTGACTCAACACGTAAAACAGCCGACGCGAGACAGGAATATATTAGACCTCGTAATCACTACCCAAGAAAATTTATTATCAAACCTGGATGTAGGTGAACATCTGGCAACGTCCGATCATAAAATCTTAAGAATCAACGTTATAAGCAAATATTCCTCAGTAAAAACAACAGGAATGGTTTCGGACTTCAAAAACGCAAATTATGACGGACTTACGGAATCGCTATCAAACATACACTCAAACCTCATAAATATAAACGAAGTAAATGAACTATGGGGACATTTTAAGTCTACAATTACAGAAGCGCATAAACAATTTGTACCCATGAAACCAAAGCGTAATACGAAATCAAGTATGGGGCATACTTGGTACAGTAGAGACATTGGCAAGGCAATAAGGAAAAGGAATCAACTCCACAAACTTGTAAAAAATAACACAAACCCTGAAGTAATTAAAAACTTGTACAAAAATAGTAGAAGGGAAGTGAACAAAATAATTAGGGCGAACAAACAAAATTACGAAATGACTATTGCCAGAGAAAGTGCCACAAACCCCCAAAAATTCTACAGTTACGTAAACAAAAATAAACAGATCAAAAGCGGAATCGGACCGCTAATAGAAGATGGCCAGACAATAACAGGTGACACAAACACGGCAAATCTGCTCAACAAATATTTTGGCTCAGTTTTCACAGAAGAAATTAACGACCATACCCTTGAAAATAACACCTCAACTCATGTGATAGGAGATTTCACCATCAGTGTTACCGAAGTACAAAGCAAATTGAGTAATTTAAATGTAAATAAGACCCCGGGACCCGACATGCTCCACCCGAAAATAATTAAGAATGTTAAGGACGAAATAGCAAAAACCCCTGACACAACTATTTAACTTACCATTACTACAGGGGATTGTACCGAGTGATTGGAAAGATGCGAACATTACGCCGATATACAAGAAGGGTAGCAAGGCCAAAGCGAGTAATTACAGACCAATTAGTCTAACTTCAATTGTAGGAAAAATCATGGAAAAAATCCTTAGAGATAAGATAGTAGATTACCTCGAATCAAACAACCTAATCAAAAATAGTCAACACGGCTTTAGATCAAATAAGTCATGCCTAACAAATTTGATTGAATTTTATAACAAACTATTCACATATAACGACATGACGAAATCACTAGATATAATCTTCTTGGACTTTCAAAAAGCTTTCGACAAGGTGCCTCACCGAAAACTATTGGCTAAACTGGAGAGGATAGGTATCAAAGGTGAAATTCATTCTTGGATAAAAAATTGGCTTACAGACAGAAGACAGAGAGTGGTGATAAATGGAGTGGAATCGGAGTGGGAGCCTGTCACTAGTGGAGTTCCACAGGGTTCAGTCCTTGGACCGGTCCTGTTTCTCATTTACATTAACGATATTGATGTAGGGGTAAACAACACCATTTCCAAATTCGCCGACGATACAAAAATAGGAAATACAGTCCTGAACGAAGATGATAGAAATGCGTTGCAATCTGATTTAAACAAGATATCAGAGTGGTCGAAAAAATGGCAGATGCCCTTCAATGTCGATAAATGTCAGGTGCTGCAGGTTGGTAGCAGAAATATGAAATACAAATACGAAATGAATGGCAAACAAATAAAAACCGCAACGGTAGTAAAAGACCTAGGGGTACTAATATCTGAAAACCTAAAAACTTCCGACCAATGTATAGCAGCTGCAAATAAGGCAAACATAGCATTGGGCTTTATTAAACGAAAATTTACATATAAACATGAAAACGTAATAGTGCCACTGTTCAAAAGTATGGTGAGGCCCCACCTTGAATATGGTGTGCAGTTCTGGTCACCTTATCTGATCAAGGACATTGTAAGACTCGAGTCAGTACAGCGTAGAGCGACGAAGATGATACCCTCATTAAGAAATAAACCATATGAAGAAAGACTTAAACGATTGAACCTGTTCTCATTAAAAAAGAGGAGGTTGAGGGGTCAGCTTATTGAGTGCTTTAAGATACTAAAAGGTTTCGACAAAGTCGATGTAAATGCACTATTCACATTAAACAATACTAATCAAACTCGCGGAAATGGAATTAAATTAAAAACCAAAAAGGCAAACCTAGATGTCACAAAGAGTTTCTTCACCTAGAGTGTGGCGATAGAGTGGAATAAACTACCAGCGAGAGTGGTGGAGAGCGACACAATAAACGCTTTCAAGGGAAGGCTTGACCTCTATCTGCAGAGGGCTGGGGTGATATGAAAAAAAAAAAAAAATGTATGTATATGTATGTGTGTGCACTGTACAGTATGTATATATATACTGTATATATATGTATGTATGTGTGTATGTATGTATGTGTGTGTGTGTGTGTATGTGTGTATATGTGTGTACTGGTGTATATATGTATATGTGTATGTGTATATGTATATATATATATATATATATATATATATATATATATATATATATATATATATATATATATATATATATATATGTATGTATATGTATGTGTATGTGTGCATATATGCATACAGTATATAGTTTGTAAGGCCAGACTGCCTAGTAAGGACCTTGAGGTCTGTGTGGTCTGTGTATCTATGTAGCTCTATGTAGCTCTATGTAGCTCTCTCTCAGACGTCAGCAAAATGAGAGTAAGTAGATTGCTTGTTCCCATATGAGTAGTTTATATTTAATCTATTTGTACTTTCGGGAAGCTGTTTTAGAAAGTGTGGAAATATGATCTTTCCAAGAAAGGTAGGATGGAAAAGATACACTTACAATATTGAGAGAAGATGAAGGGTTGATTTGTGTATTGCTGAAGAGTAGTTGATAGTTTTGCGGAAGATTGCGATTGGTAGATAGAGGGAGAAATTGGGTCTTGGAGGTGTTGAAAGTAACAAGATTTTCTCTGCCCCAATCATAATAATTGATAGTTCAAAAGATAGGCACACCATGGCCCTGTTACATGAGTGTTGGTGTGATTACATGCTGGGCTGTTGTTAAAAACTAGTTGAATAATGTAAGGCAGAGCCATCAGCATATGAGTGGATGTCCGGGACTAGAGGTACAGTTGCGGAGATCATTAATTAATATTAGAAAGAAAATTGAAGACTGTTCAGAACCCTGAGGAACACCAGAGTTGATAGGTCGAGGAAGTGAGCAATGGCTGTCCACAACTGCAGCTACGGATCGATCTGAAAGGAAATTGGAGACAAAGGTAATATAGAGTGTGTAACTAAGGGAAGAGATAGCACCTTTTGGAACACGCCCGGGACTTGTCCGATGCTATGGGGGAACTGGCTCCGATCTGAGAAGGTAACAACATTTGATGGAATTAAGCAGTTAATGATGTTGGAGCAGTTCTTTAAGAGCACGGGCGGTGATCTAACTTTGAACTTAAAGGAGAAAAACCCAAGAACTCTAGTCGAAGCAGCAGAAATGGCTGATCGACGGCTGTCGTTGATTCGGGGTTGCGGGTCCTCACGGAAGTACGATGCAAGTGCTAGGGACCGTTATCCTCCCCCTCCCCGTAGCAATGACACATTTAAACAAAAGAGCAATGAAACTAAAACTGAATCCAAACCTAACACCACGCCGTATGAGAAAAGTCAGGTTTTTTTTACATCACAGTATAAGCCGAAACCGAAATTTATGTGTTTTAAGTGCCACCAGGAGGGTCATAAGGCAAATGAGTGCCCTAGTCGACCTCCTCCGGCAGCCGTGTCTTTTGCTCACGGCATTGGAGTGTTCAAGAGGACATCGGAGTTTGTTAGAGGCAATTCTTCCGAGGTAAATACACTGCCAGTGCAGAAGGATCCGGAAGGCTTATTCCCTGTCCGTGATGCCTTTAGTGACCACAGGGGACTCGGTTGTGTGGAGTGGGGGGGTAGAAGACATGAGGTGAGAATTTTGCGTGACACTGGGGCATCGCAAACATTGTTGAGGAATTTCACTGGTAAACCTGTAAATACGGCGCGGGTGGTTGTGGTTCAGGGAGTTAATGCAACAAGGTCATACCCGCTTGTAAGAATGAAGATGGAAGTTGATAGTGTGACTCGTGACCTGGATGTAGGAATTGTGGAGAAGTTGCCTGTTGGGGGCGTCGACCTCCTTCTCGGCAACGACTTTGCGGAGCCTACTTCTGAGGCTCCACCCTTGGTCGTTGCCGAGAAGCCGGGCAAAGTGAGCAGGGAGGAGCAGGAGTGGGTTGCGAAGTGTCAGGTGCAACCTATGGCGTGTGTTGTCACCAGATCTCTTGCATCCAGGGAGTCACATTCTGGTCAACAGTCTTTAGACAAGCGGAGGAAAGGTACCGAGAAGGGGTTGAAAGTTGATGCGGTTGAGAGTTTAGTATCAACGGACATTCTCGGGGACTCATTATTAGGACCGATTTTCGAGTCTGGAGAAGACCCATTAACTGTTACTAAAAAGGCAGAGGATGGGCTTAAAAAGACGAAGAGACAGCAACGATACACAGAGAGAGAGCAACAGGAGGCTAAATTCAGTGTAGGAGGGGGGCATGAGTTGTTTCGCAAACACTTAGATAAGCTTGCTCCTTCGGACATTCGTAAATTGCACTTAGAAGACCCGGAGGTTCTTGAATGTGGTACCGGTGCTGTCGAGTTGAAGGAGGACAGTGATGCAC